>BSBK01005019.1:0-245177 GCA_027943335.1 Chamaecyparis obtusa
ATATATATATATATATATATATAATATCTGTGTGTGTGTGTGTGTGTGTGTGTGTCTATATATATATATATATATATATATATATATATATATATATATATATATATATATATATATATATATATATATATCTGTGTGTGTGTGTGTGTGTGTGTGTGTGTGTGTGTGTGTGTGATTCAATTGAGTTAATTAGAATTAGGAAATGATAAATTAAAATATTTTAAAAGTTTTAAGATATACAGTTTCAAGTTTAATAGTGAAAAATAATATGAATGTTATAGATAATTTATTTATTAATGATTCCAAAAAATGCATTTGGTATACTCATTATCTTTGGAATAAAATATACGTAAAATTCACTATAGCTCACTCTTGAGAACCATATATCCCACTTGATTTATTTAGTACCTACCTTAAATTTTTTTTGTCAGTAAAAGATTATTTTATTAATTTTATAATAAGGCATTATAATTGAGATGAATTCCATAATGTTCCACCCATAAACAAAACTCCCTACCCAATAGTGCCAAAAACTCAACCACCTAGTAACATTCACAATGCTCACATATAATCGATGGGTGGGTCAATTGTACAAAATCACCCTTCTACGATAAAAGTAGAGCATATACATTATATATAGCACATCAAAATTTAAATTCTCTCATACCCATACTCCTATCTATAGACTATACACTCCAAACCTTTGTGAGACTTAAATAATATTTATGGAAAAGGATAGGATGATGAGGAGCAAGATGATGAACCACCCAACTCCCATGCACCTCCAATGCTTGATGACTCACCAACCACATAGGAAACACCACCTAACATCACATGGGCATGAGAAGAACCAAACACCTCATATGTTGTATAATTTTCTCTACCAGTTCTAATTTGCAATCCACATCCATGAGCCCAATTTCTTTGAGGTGCATGTATGAATCTTTGAACTCTCCCTTACCTAGTAGCTTCACTTTTTCCTCCACTATCTATATTTTTGTTTCCACGACCATGAGCCCACCTAGCTCTCTACCTCTCACATTTCTACTTCTCCAATTATTATTAAGAAATCATAAAGCTTAGCTAAGATACATTAGGATTCATCTAGCTTTGAAGAATCAAGCCCCATTCTCAATTTAGGTCACATGCAGCTCTCTAGAATCTTCTTCACCTCTTCTTTGGATCTAAAGTGCAAAGGCGAGATAGAAAAGAGTGATGCTACATATGAATTGGTCCTCCAATTGAAATATGAGACTACCCATTATACCCCTAGAAGAGCCCACACAATATTGACAAATAAAGGATGGATTAAAGAAAAAAAATTCATCAACGTTTCATCTATGAGAGACCCCTTGAAGGCCATCTAGTGTTTTGTCACTTTAAAAATGAAATTCACTTCCATTTCTTCCTTTCTCTTGGCACAAACTTCAACCTCAACTCGTAGACCACAAAATAATTTTAGAAATGAAAAATGAGAATCTATATTGGGTACCATGTACGCTACATTAAATTCACCCATAGGAAAATGTGAGAAAGTAGTACACATAAATTTTCCTTACCCCACCTTCCAAAAAAATTATTGCAAACTTGTTCTTCAACTTCCTTTAATGCATATGCCAACCCAAAACATCCCATTGTGTCATGTCAAAACCGAACACCTTGATTTTAGCATCCTCCACTTGTTATATTTCTGCCACCTCACATGAAAACTTGGACAATGAGTCAATGGGGTGTGTTTCCCTCACAACAAATATGTGAAATTTCAGCAACGACTCTATTTTTTCCTTATAAGATCAACCACCTTATTTAAACAACAAGCATGTAGTTTTTCAATCATAATTGCATTTACAGGTATCAAAGACTCACCTTCCAAATTCAAGTTCTGAACATGGAGCCTTCGTGCCAACTCAACCCACATCAAGGACACCTAATTTTCTCTTCATTATTAGTCCCTACTCCTAGTGTCTTCTTCTCAATCATAGTAATATTTTTATTAGAATCCCTTGCCATGCATTCCACACCCAAAGGTCCCAAATTACCATTAACAACTGCATCAAAGTTCACCTTGATCCATCCTTCTTCCAGAGATTTCTATTGCACTTCTTTCCTGCACCCCTTTTGAAGATCAACCTTGACACGGTGTCAATTAATGGGTTTGTATCAACATGCTCCATGATCTCTAAAGAATGTAGTCTACTAATCTAAAAGGATATTTACATGGATTTTTTGTTGATGTTTCTACCTTAACTAATTCTATTATGCTTTATTCTATTTTGGCACACAACCGCTCTACTAATTCCTCATCTCCTTGAAATATTTTCTTGTTTCACTCATTCAAAATCTCTCAGGAAATATATGATGGTCATATCATACAAATACATGTAAAATAAGACTTATGCCTCGATCCCTACTAAGAATGTAACATTTTCTTGAAAGTGGGCTAGAAAAGTGCCTTGCAGATTCAATTTTCTCATCACAAATTGCCAACGCTCAGATACAACTTTGCATTGCAATAGGGTATGATCAACATTTTCCACTTCAAATTTACACATGGGGCATAAAAATAGACCATGATACCCATATCACATTATCCTTTCTCCTATCAAGACTCAACCTCTTCATACCAACTAGGTAAAGGAACCCGACTTTGGAAGATAATATTGTTTCCAAAATAGTTTTGTGGGCTCTTTCTCAGCCCATGTCTGCAGCCTCCACTAGTTTATATCCTACACATACTGAATACTTATGCTTTTTACATTCACACCATATGATCTCATCTTTCTCTCGTGATAAAAAAAGTTTTCTTCTCTCTCTAATTTGGTGGAATTCCCCAGCCTCTTCCTCATTGAGTCCCAATACACTATCATCTTACTATTTCCATTTAGTTGCTCCTTCCTCATGAGTCCAAATCAACATATCTACAACTTTATCCCTCCATTCTACTTCCACTATGACTCTCAAACCTCTGTTATACTCTCCAATAATTAAAGATGGTTGGTCTTTAATGGATTCCTTATAGAATCTAGCTTTCTCTACATCCCAAAGTTTACATGTCATATGATGTGTTATTACATGCCTGAAATTGATCAAAAAATCCAAATTAAAGAACCTCTAATTGGATTAGAAATAGTGAGGATATGGTCTTTATGCTAACTATCTTGATACTTTTTTGAGAGAATCCTGGCTCATTTTTGTTGAGGGTTTTTTATAAATCATCCATATAAGATTTTCTCCCATCGTCATATTCATCAAATTCCATCTTCTCAAACTCACACCCCTTGCACCTTTGGTTTACATATCTGTTCCCATGCCAATAAAGGAATTTTGTCTTTGTCTTGACTCCTATTCCAAAAGAAACTCCTCATATTTGGCTTAGTTATTTTGACAATTTTTACAGGAATTTGCATACACATGATGGAATAAATAGGGGTCAATGAAACACTCTTTTTGGGTTTTGAATAGGGTGATCAGATGTTTTTTCCATTTGTGAAAGAGGAAGAATCCATCAAAATAATAAACTTAGCAAACAAATCAAAGTACGTTTCCAGATGCTAACACTAGATACAATTCATAGTTTTAAGGTTACAAACCCTAGAAATGAAAGATTTTTGCATTACTAGAACACAAATTTACACAGTAAAAAAACCCTCAACCAACTCAATATGGGATAATAGAAATTTACCAAAGGAATCACCTACTCATTTCAAAATACCAGGATTAGTCAATTCATATGAGCTTTGAGAAAGATTAAACTAAAGAGGAATTTACTTGTTAATATCTTGTGAATGATGGAAAAATGAATTTCAAGAAAACATAAAAAACTAAGTTTTTTCCCAACCAAATAAAGTGTTCTTGAACATTTTTTAACTTAAGATCTTTGATTCCAAAATAATAAGATAAGAATTAGTTGAGATAACTTGAAATATCACAATGTCAATCTATTTCATGTGGAATTTTTTCTACAAATGAGATGGAGACATAGATTCATTATATACCTAGATAACCACAACTAGAGAGTGAAAGTCTTATGACTTATTACTAAGAGGTTTTTCATGTACCTAAAAACAAGGAACAAGAACCCATAACTCATTCAACTTTCGTTAGCCATCACCTCTGTTCACCACTAGAAAATTGTGAGGAGGAAAGTGTTTCATGTCCCTTGACATTAGGGAAAACCCTTGTAGATGTAGTGGCATCTAAAGCCTTAGGTTTCTTGATGAAGGGTGCTCCCCCTTAATACCACAAACGCATAACAGAAATAGAGAAACAACAACAATTTGCAAGAACAGAAGATTGGCTTCTTATTATCTCCACAAATGTGGAATTACAAACTTTCAGAATTACAATATGCAAAGCCACATGGGCATTCCATTACAATATTCTGTAGGACAAAGCCTCGAACTATTACCCAGATCTACTACCCAGAACTATTCTGAACTCCTAAGACAATAATACAGCCTTCCTTATATAGGCAATTTTTCACCGCCTGGGAAGGTTCCAAAATTTTAGCCAATAAGGCCGACCAAACTTAGAATTATTTGATTTTACATTTTATTACATCATAGTCGGCTCAAGATAACCTTTGAAACCCGAACAGAAATTTTGAAGAAAATTATTTTCCGCCATTTCAGGTGGCCCAACTTCCGAAGACCATAAGTCATCACCAGTTGACCCGCTCGGCTATTATAACCCCATTTCAGAAATGCCACGAAGCGCTCTACAGGCTTGACCCGCGCAAGCGCCCATCACCCAAATTTTCGACCTCATCCGGGGCCTCTAAAGCCTTCAAAACTGAGTTCAAAGTTTCTGTACCCTGCTGCCAATACCGAAAATCTTCAATATCTTCCAATATACACTTGATCTGGCAATGAAAATTTACTAGCAGACTTATATGACCAAAATGAACCTCCAAGAAAGAAATCAGATCATTCTGAGCACATACAAAAATTACCAAAAATAGTAACTTTCCATAAATAGCTTCTCTGCACAAAATAACCCTTATTGAATACAAAAATAGGAATATTTTTGGGTGATGCAAGATTGCTCTTACACCCAGGATGCTCCTGCATCAGACACCCAGGGTAATTTGAGAAGTGACCCTATCACGACTCAGGTGTGTAGAGGAAAACCAAGATGGTTAACCTCCACCCTTGTTAGCCATGATGAATCTTCAACAGGTCGTCCTTTCCACTTGACCAGATATTCTTCATATGTCCTGTTCCTTGTGCTTCTGCCAACATGACTGTCCAGTATATCCTCGATCTCCTTAGTGTCTGAACTAGTTGCTGGAATACTCCACTGTGCTGCTGTGATCTCATTTTCAACACCTCCTTCATGATACTTTGTCAGATCTGAAATGTTAAACACTGGTGAAATATTTAGCTCAGTAGGCAATTCTACCTCATATGTGTTTCCTGAATCATGTTTCTTCAGTATCCTACATGGTCCAAACTTCTTCATTTTTAGCTTGTTATATGTACCAACTGGAAACTGCTCCTTCCGCAAATGAACCATGACTTCATCACCAACCTGAAATTCCTTATACCTCCTTTTCTCATCTGCCTTAACCTTATACTGTGCGTTCATCTTGGTAATATGCTTCCTCACCTCTTCATGGATGTTCTTCAAGTGTTCTGCAAAATCTTCAGCTTCAGCACTACTTATTTCTCCTTTATCTATCTTCCTCAATTTAGATGCATTTCTCGGACTACTTCCATATATAATCTGGAATGGTGATTTACCAGTGCTCCTGTTGACAGAATTATTGTATGCAAATTCTGCCTGTGGTAAAATCAAATCCCATCCTGTTGGCTTATCTCCAACCAAACATCTCAGCAAATTTCCCAAACTCCTATTCACCACCTCTGTCTGTCCATCAGTCTGTGGATGATGTGATGAACTAAACTTCAAATTTGTCTTCAACTTCTTCCACAATGTACGCCAGAAATATCTAACAAACTTAGTGTCTCGATCTGAAACTATGGTCTTTGGCAAACCATGAAGTCTCACTACTTCTCTGAAAAACAATTCTGCTACATGAACAACATCATTAGTCTTCTTGCAGGGAATGAAATGTGCCATCTTTGAAAATCTGTCAACCACCACAAAAATTGAATCATGCCCCCGCTGAGTCCTCGGGTAGACCAAGAATAAAGTCCATGCTGATATCCTCCCAAGGCTTCTCTAGTACAGGTAATGGCTGATACAACCCTGTATTCTGCTTCACTCCTTTCGCCATCTGACATACTCTGCAACTCTGTACAAACTTCTTCACATCTTGCTGCAATTGTGGCCAATAATAATTCTCACCAACCAAAGCAAGGGTTTTATCATGACCAAAATGTCCAGCCAATCCTCCACTATGCTTCTCCTTGATGAGATTCTCCCTCATAGAACTTCGTAGAATGCACAACTGACTCCCTCTGAATAGCATATCATTCTGGATGATGAAAGCCAACCATTTCGTCCTGTCTAGAGTAACAGGTTCTGTACAAGCTTTCCAAGCTTCACCAAAATCAGGATCCTCTGGATATAAATTCTTGAGTTCCTTGAACCCAACCACTTCAATCTGCATTTCTGTCAGCAATAGTTGCCTTCTGCTAAGAGCATCTGCAACCCTATTAGACTTTCCACTCCTATGTTTCAAAACAAATGTATAACTCTGCAAAAACTCAACCCATTTCAAATGCCTTTGATTCAATTTTCCTTGACTATTCAAATATTGCAAAGCTTGATGATCAGTATACAAAACAAACTACTTAGGAAGAAGATAGTGCCTCCACTTTTTCAATGCCTGAACTATAGCATAAAATTCCTGATCATAAACAGAATATTTTCTCTTGGCATCATTTAATTTCTCACTGAAATAAGCAACAGGTTTACCTTCTTGGCTCATAACAGCTCCTATTGCAGTACCACTAGCATCACAATGTACTTGAAACACCTTATTAAAATCTGAAAGTGTTAAAATAGGTTGTTCTGTAACTTTTTGTTTCAACAATTGAAAACTCTTTTCTGCCCCTTTAGTCCACTTAAACTCTTTTCTATCCCCTCTCATTGTCTCAGTCAAGGGTCCACAAATACTGCTAAAATTTTTGATAAACTTTCTGTAAAAGCTAGCTAGACCGTGAAAAGATCTCACCTCAGTAGCACTCCTTGGAGTAGGCCATTCAAGGATAGCCTGTACCTTCTCTGAGTCCATTTTTAGACCTTCTCCTGAAACTACAAATCCCAAATACGCTAACTCTTTCTTCACAAAACTGCACTTCTTCAAATTAATCAACAATTTCTCTTTTCTCAACTTCTCAAATACCATACGAATATGCATCATATGCTCATCCAATGTCTTACTAAAGATCAAAATATCATCTAGGTAAACAATGACAAACTTACCCAGAAATTCTTTCAAAACCTCGTTCATGAGCCGCATGAAAGTGCTCGGTGCATTGGTTAGCCCAAAAGGCATGACTAACCACTCATACAGTCCTTCCTTTGTCTTGAAGGCAGTCTTCCATTCATCTCCTTCTTTGATCCGAATCTGATGATATCCACTCTTCAGGTCTATCTTTGAGAAATACACAGCTCCACTCAAATAGTCCATAATATCATCCATTCGTGGCAATGGAAACCTATACTTTATTGTGATCTTGTTTATTGCTCTGGAATCTGTACACATCCTCCCACTCTCCATTCTTCTTTGGTGCTAATACCGCTGGTACAGCACAGGGACTCAGACTCTCACGGATCAATCCTTTCTGTAACAGTTCATGTACTTGTCTGTTCAACTCCTCACTTTCTGCAGGTGTCATTCTGTGTGCTGTCTTGTTTGGCAAACTGGCTCCTGGAATCAAATCCATCTGATGACTGATCTTCCTTACCGGTGGTAATCCATTAGGTACATTATCAGATACAACATCCCGAAACTCATTCAACAAATCTGCAACCTCTACAGGTACGTCCTCTTCTTCTTCTTTACCAACTTTTGGAATTAAAGCAAAACACACATGCTCATGCCTCATACCATCTAGGAATTTTCTTCCATCAAAAAATGTTATTCTTGCATTACCACATACCTTTTCTTCAGTCTCCTTCAATGGTTTTAGCTTATGCCGCACTCCATCCTTTGTCAGGGAATAGGTATTCGCACGACCATCATGTACAGCACATCTGTCAAGCTGCCATGGTCTACCCAACAACATATGACATGCATCCATAGATATGATATCACACATTACCTCATCTTGGTACCCGCCAATCTTGAACTTCACCAGGCATTGTTCATTGACCATGACCTTGTGGTCATCCTGTACCCAGGCAATCCGATATGGATGTGGGTGTTTCTGTCTCTTGAGCTTCAACTTTGTCACCATCTCTTCTGACACCAAATTGTCAGTGCTTCCACTATCAATGATCACATCACAACATTTACCTTCACACTTGCACCTGGTGCGAAACAGGCTCCTCCTTTGCTCAGGTTCATTCTCACCACTCAACAGGACTCTTCTGTTAATCAACGTTTCTCCTCTTTCAGCATCTTCAGAATTTGATGATCTGGCATCTTCATCTACATGTGCAACTCTGGCCTGGCCTTCATTTCTTCTGTCTGTTCTGCCTTGGCGCTGAGGACATTCAAATGCCCTATGACCTTCTTCTCCACAGTGAAAACATGTTCCACGGAAGCCACCTCTTCCAGATCCTTGTCCTCTTCCTCTTCCTCTCTGATCTCTATTATTCTGATCCTGGAAGCGATTGGAATTATTTCCTCGCTGATTCTGATTGCTACTGGCCTCATCGTTCTTTTTCGGATCTTCATTTCGGCCACCATATGACCGTCCACCAGATCGTCCACCGCGACCTCTTCCATTTTGTCTGCTCTCAAACTTGTTGTTCAGCTTTTCCTCTACTTTTAGGGAAAACTTGTATGCCTCTTCAATACTGTTCATTCGAACCAGATTCAGCTCCTCCTAAATACTTGACCTTAACCCATTAAGGTATCGGGCAACTTTCTCTTTATCAGCTTCTACATGGCCTGTTCTGATGAGAAGTCGATAGAACTCCTCTGTATACTCCTGAACAGATCTTCCTGCTTGCTTCAAACTTTGCATTTTCTTCAGTAGGTCAAGCTCATAATCAACAGGAATGAACTGTCGCTTCAATTTATCCACCATCCGATCCCATCTCGTGATTTTCTCCTTTCCCCTTCTATTTCGCTCCAACTGAATCTCTTGCCACCATATCTTCGCATGACCTTTCAGTCTGGCCTTCGCAAATTTGACCCTATCAGGATCCTCAACATCTTCATACTCAAAATATTCTTCACATTCATTGATCCAGTCGATCAATTCCTCTAGGGTAAGATTTCCAAAAAATGTAGGAACCTCAATCTTAGGTCTTTTCCCAATCTTGGAAATCGTCCGAAAAAGTCTTTCTTCCTCCTGGTTCACAATTTCAGCTTCTCCTTCTTGATACTCTTCTTCGGATTCATCCTCGCTTTTGTCTCTGACATTACGATTCATTCCTCTGTGAATCTCTTCTTGCAATGCTCGCACTTGTCTCTGCAGCTCTCTAACCTCAGGTGTTACAATACCAGCTCTTCCGCCACGTTCCCTTCGTGGAGGCATTTTCGTGATGCGCGCTGAAACCCTAGCCACGGTCTTGGTGCAAACTGCCTCACAGTCGGTGATCTGTTTACACACTCAAGAACTCCTGCTCTGATACCACTTGATGAAGGGTGCTCCCCTTAATACCACAAACGCATAACAGAAATAGAGAAACAACAATAATTTGCAAGAACAGAAGATTGGCTTCTTATTATCTCCACAAATGTGGAATTACAAACTTTCAGAATTACAATATGCAAAGCCACATGGGCATTCCCTTACAATATTCTGTAGGATAAAGCCTCAAACTATTACCCAGATCTACTACCCAGAACTATTCTGAACTCCTAAGACAATAATACAGCCTTCCTTATATAGGCAATTTTCCACCGCCTGGGAAGGTTCCAAAATTTTAGCCAATAAGGCCGACCAAACTTAGAATTATTTGATTTTACATTTTATTACATCATAGTCGGCTCAAGATAACCTTTGAAACCCGAACAGAAATTTTGAAGAAAATTATTTTCTGCCATTTTAGGTGGCCCAACTTCCGAAGACCATAAGTCATCACCAGTTGACCCGCTCGGCTATTATAACCCCATTTCAGAAACGCCACGAAGCGCTCTACAGGCTTGACCCGCGCAAGCGCCCGTCACCCAAATTTTTGACCTCATCCAGGGCCTCTAAAGCCTTCAAAACTGAGTTCAAAGTTTCTGTACCCTGCTGCCAATAACGAAAATCTTCAATATCTTCCAATATACACTTGATCTGGCAATGAAACTTTACTGGCAGACTTATATGACCAAAATGAAGCTCCAAGAAAGAAATCAGATCATTCTGAGCACATACAAAAATTACCAAAAATAGTAACTTTCCATAAATAGTATCTCTGCACAAAATAACCCTTATTGAATACAAAAATAGGAATATTTTTGGGTGATGCAAGATTGCTCTTACACCCAGGATGCTCCTGCATCATTTCTCTAGATTTTAATCCTTGACAGCTTCTAAAGATGACATCTATGATTTGAAACATCTTTCACAATCAAAACAATAGGGTTTTGAGGACCCTAAGGATAGGGGTTCCCATTCAAGTTTATGACTTCAACCCATGACTTTGTGGGGATAAAGGTTTTTCCCTTGATTGCCATGTAGTCCCCAATCCTTTCTTTCCCAACATTGAACCAATTTTTGGAATGAAATATATCCTTCACAAGCTCATGTACCATTGTGTTCAACTGCAAAGATTTGTGTTGCCTTGAATAACTAGCTTTCCCATTCAGATTAATCCTTCTATTATACAAATTTTGAAACCCTCCAAAAAATTATGAAATAAGAATTAGGGTTTAGTGCTCATTTGTCCAAAAACGAGTCCAACCAGTCTATAGGGCCATGTCCACCTAGTGTACCGTTGGAAAACCCATTGAGGGACATGTGTAGTCTGAGACCCAAATGGATCCCTCGAACGAGGAGGGTTAGCTGATGTGCCATCTCCACTTGTAGTGTTGATTTAACATAATTTTATACTTCTAGAATAAGATAAATTAGAGATTATAATTTTTAAATTAAAAAAATACAAAACTTAATTACAACAGCCTAATTACTTTTTTTTGTATGAACATAAAATTATTTAATATACTATAAAACTGTTAAATATTAATAAAGATAAATATACCCTTATATGTATCCACTTCGTACATAAATTTTTGGGACAATAATTTGATCCTGTTCAAGATGTCCTCATATTTTTGAAAACTTTAAATAAATTACTTTTAACATATCTCAAATTGGATGATCAACCCTCTTTCAAATTCATTTCAAGAAAGACAAGCCGGTAGATGTAGTTTTATTGATTTCATACCTTACATAAATTAATATGAAGTTACGGTAATTCCAGGGGTTGTGGTTTTATTCACTATTGATGCTCTACAACAAAGAAATTACGGTAATTATAGAAATGAAAGAGATTTTATTTGTGTGGTGAGCTCAGTACTCAGGTTTCAGTGGTTGTCCTAACGCTGAGAGTCGGAAGCAGGGCCTTCCATATTATGGGCGAGCCAGCCATATGCCCACTTCTGTCCTGACGAGACTACCTTGTCCTTCTTGGGCGCGGGTGCTGTGCAGCATGGTGGGTCTCCACCATGGCCTGTGCAGCTTGGACACTTGTCTAACTTCTCCATGCCTGTAACCAGGTTATTGTTATTGTGGTGTGAGCAGCATGGTGGGTCTCCACCATGGCCCATGCAGCTCGGACAGTCGTCTAACTTCTCCATAATTGCAACCAGATTATTGTTATTGCGAGCAGAGGCATGGACCGAAAACACAAATAAGAGCAGCACATGTAGTGCGTTTATTTTCATGCACATCAAACTACCCATGTTACGGTCTCAGATCTTTTGCTATATCAAATGCAGAGGAAACTCATTATGTTTGAACTCAATAATGTGTTTGGAAATGAAGATTGCGATGAAATACAATGCACTGTCCTGCCAATTTATAGGGGGAGATCTAAATCTAGTGACCCATTAATTAGTTTTGCTGAGGAAACACATTCAAAGTCACGACGTAGCAGAGACGGTAAAATTCAAGAACGTTGCCTCAAAGCTGGTTTGAATATGCACGAGTAAAACCCTAATTTTTTTATTTCATGGAAGTTGTTAAAATTAATGTACATGTTTGGATTTAAAAGCAAAGCCGTGTCATTAAAGATATTTGTGCTTTCACACTTCTGAAAAATATGTGTATATTCAGATAGGGATTAGAATTAATAAAGATATTTCAAATGCATTATTTAAAAAATTCAAGAAAATCAATTTAAAATTATTTTGTTTATATAGAAAATTATTATATTTTATATTAAAATTATTTAGATTATTATGTATAAATATATAAATTTTAAATATTTATTTATTATTTAAATATGATGTTTATTATATATTATTTTTTAGTCTGTAAATGATTATTTTCTATTAAAGGTAAAGTGTTTTTATAGGGACAAGAAATCTAAATCTAAATTTATTAAAAAAAGTCAGTAATGAGTACTCTATAATCAATAGCCAACTAAATGCGAACCAATCGGCGAATAAAAGAAACAAAAATTGAGGAGAAAAACTCCATTAGACTACAAAGAATTAATGAGTTCTACATTGTTCCTATGAACATCCTCATGAATACTCCTATCCTTATTAATAATACTATTAACAAGAGTTCTTATCTTCACTTTGAAGTCTTGTCACTAGACCAGGAACTATTTTTTTAACCAAACCAGTGGTAGCATAAACAACGAGCTCATTGGAACCAATCTCTCTATGATGACCCCCTTTGGAAGATTTGACACTCACAAAAGGAGAGGCGAGACCACCTTTAGAAAGATGCGGGAAAGCCTTTAGAAGAGGAGGCAGGAGCATGCTGGTTTATTCAATTTTATAAGCCCCTTAGCCAAATTGTCCATTGTCATTTTACTGAAAACAACCACAGCCTTGACTCTATCTTGTAACTTATTGAGAGTACCTTCCACACTATTGATACAATTTTCATGGTCTTCCTTGTGCTCACTAATGTCTTTAGCCAAGGTTTGAGTACTGACCATTACTCTATCCAATTTATGGTTTCTCAGAGAAGAGTTTTACTTAAAAGCCATTATCTCCTCAATGATCTAGTTAAGCATAGTATGCTACCTATCCATTAAATTCTTTACCGGGATGGCAATAGTAACAATCTTAGGGACATTAAGACCCTTCCCTTTTTCCACTAGAGTATCCTTCAGTGCCTCTAAGGGTATCTCAACATGAATATCCATGGGATCCAAATCATTACTGTCATGTAGGGTATTGTTAGGAGAAGTAGGGGAAATATCCTTTTGAGAATCACTCCTTATCAAATGAGAAGACTTCCTTGATTTCACAGGAGGATGAGACGCAACTGGGTCCCTCTTGTTTCTCACTTTCCTAGCTGAAAAAATGACCTTCCCTTTGGACACCTATAAAGATTGTTACAACATTATATTGCATATAATTGTTGAATGCCTCATAACATTAATAAGAATATTTGAATGATTCATAGTATAATGCAATGTACCATTGTAGTCGGCCTTGAAATAATTAGTTCTTTTCTATATTTTTGATATTTTTTTAATTTCTATTGCTTAGTTTGAAAGCCCTTTGGATTTTTCTCATTATTGTTGAGAGATAATAAACATTGTGTTATTTCTTTGAACAACATTAACTATGGAGAAATAAAGACAAAAAATGGTACAGATTAATAATTGCAACCTTCTCACTTGGTTATTTACTATAACTTTCATTTTAATTGCTTATTATGGTAATTGTAAAAAATATATGTGGGCCAAAATATTACTATTTTTTTTGTGATAGAATGTGTGGGGACAAGAAAAGAATTAAGTCTAGCGAGTATGATGAATTCAAAATCAGTGCTACTATTTGGAACATCTACTATAAAATTGGGGGAAGAGGACATGGGGTGAAGGGCGTGAAGTTCACAATTTATTGAAAGTATCGATGACTATGATGAGGGTGTCTCTACTCAGTTTTGTACTTCTTCAATGGACAAAAGGGTTACACTGAGAGGAATTTATTTTAAGGTGAATGAGGAAGTGATTGAAAAATCAATAGGGCTCCTAATTATGGGCAGTGTTTATGTGTATTTTATGACTCAGCAAATAGTAGAAGAAAATACCGAGGTATCTTATCCTCTCTTGAACAAAATCTCATGTATGATAAGATTGCAAAAAGATCATATGATGACTCCAAGGTTCCTTTTACGTCAGGTCTTGACTTTGGATGATCTTGGTGGTTAATGTGATTTGCTGAATATCACAAGGTGCCTTACGTTTGCAAAGTTGAAATTGATTTCAGATCATGATGGATATGGGAGTTATCAAACGATTTTGCAGTGAAGTTCTCTTTTTTGGATTTTCATGAAATATGCATAAAGAAAAAGGGGAAAGGGTTTTGAGAATCTATTGTACTCCTAAGGATAATGACAACAATAGATAGCACTTTGATGAAAAATTTCTTGAATAACCAAGCTTCGCTTCACCAAGTTAAACTACAACTACATGTGAACTAGTGTAATCTTCAAGGGTTAGTGCCAATGATTTTCATAACACCACAAACACCATCATAATGAACAATGTCTGTAAGTGACTGAAGTTAAGCATATACAGATTTAGGGTCCATGGTAGCTTTGCACAACGATTTATAATTAGTAAAACATCAAAAGTATGAATCAAAGGAATTCATCAAAAAACTATCATATTTTCTTTGGCAATCACAACACTTTATCTAACAATATTTTTTAAATGAGGGAATTATGAAACCAAGAAAGCCTCAAGATACATCAAATATTTACCAAAGTTCATTGAAAATTTTATTGTCTCAATATACCTTAGCAACAATCTCAAAATTTGGAAGTCTTATATTTTCATTAGAAGGTAGTTGGAATTTACACATGAGGATTTGAGTGATAAATCCAAATTCAAGTCAAAGTTAAAAATAATAATTTGGGCTTCAAATCTAAAAGTTAATTAAATCTTAAAAATTGCAAGAGAAATTGTAAAACAATATGAAATATCATACCAAGGCCTGGATGTAGTCCTCTACTTTTAAGCTCCCTGTATTCCTGACACAATGCACAGGGGAAAAAAAAAATGAACCAGGGCGTCCATTATTAGAGCTTCCTCTAAATTGTATTTTTTTCTTAGCCTGGTTCTGTATGGGAATGTATATATCCAAGGACATGCCATCAGGATGGAGAACATAGATCCAGCCATGGCACAAGCTGCAACAAACAAGTACATAAATTTAAGTACCCAATACACCAATAGTGATTTACTCAAGAATTTCAATTGTTTCAAATATTATTTCCAGATATTATAAATGGGAGGAGCGGGAGGAGCAGGGGCAGGGTTGCGAATGAGGGTATCGGGTCTCCCTCTGTTAAATCAGAAAGATCATGATCTCCGCAGGGAAGAAGAACCTCCTTCAAACAGATGGGGTAAAAAACGCTGGGCTGATGAAGTTGTTTGTGATCTCCTGATACATGAACTTAGGGCATAGACACTCGTGCATAAAATGCGAACAGGGGTAACCCTTGTCACAGGAAACCATCTACCCCAATGGGTTTTTCAGGTGGGAAGATGGGTGGACAAAGCCTAGACTAGGCAACCAAAGGAATCCTCGATACCAAGTATGGACCAGTGGCAAAAGAATGGGGCCCAGGATATGTTTAGTGATTCGACATATCAAGATCAGAGAAAATGGGTTCAAGACAAACTTAGCGGGAGGCCACGAGGTAGATTTGTTTGGTCCCAACATTTTAAATAGAGGAATTTTAGGCGCAGGGGGGAAATTTCTGGTCATTAGAAGAGATGGATCCAGAGAAATCATATGGGTGATAATCATCGACGATCACGCAAGGGTTTTCGAAGAGGGGATTTTAAGAAACAACCTGTTTTTGATATTCGTGGCGAGGACTCATCACAAAGGGGGCCTTCATCCTCTCCGATCTGGTCTCAACCAACAGGAGCTACCTGCAATCCAGCCGAATCTATGCATGCAGACCCAGACGCCCGTAAAACGGTACTATCCGATAAAAGTTTTGGAAAGCCGCAGTTTGGGGGGAATGGTGGCGATCTAAAATATAAGGCGGTGATTTTTGAAGATGAATTCATGGGATCAACTACTGAGGATCTTCGTGATCGAGCTCTTATTGGCAAGGTATGGAACTGCTCCCCCTCTAATAATGAAATGGCTGAATGGGTTTTATCAAAATGGAGAGGGGTCAGTGAGGCTCTGGTTATTGATGAAGGGATGGGGTTTTTTATTGTCATTTTTCATGAAAAGGAAAGTAGGGATTTCATTCACAAGAATAAGGGTTGGTTCATGAATGGGATGGGGATTCACACACATCCATGGCATCCCAACTTCAATCCAACAAAATGTGTGATCCCATTTTTTCCTTTCTGGGTTTCTCTCCCCTGTCTTCTATTGGAATACAGAGATGCTGACCTCTTGGAGATAGTGGGTAACAAACTGGGAGTGTTCTTGAGACATGATTTTGTCTCATTTAATGATTGTAAATGTACAGTAAGAATCTATATTTTAAAGGATGTGACGAAGGATTGGTTTCATGAAATTTACTTCAAATCAAGATTTGGGGAGTATAGTCAGAGAATGCATGTTGATGATCCTTCAAGAGTGGGTGAAAGGTAGGAGAATTTGGGGCACTTGACTATCCATTGTTTATCGGGATCAACAGGTTTAGCTAAGGTGTGCGTTAACCATGTTTCTTTTGCAGATCAGTGCACTATGTTTAATGCAACATCCCAGATGGAGGTTGCTCCAGGGATAGTTGAAGATCACTTGGAAGTCCATCCACAGGACGTTGAGTCTCATATAAAGCAGGCATGGGAGCCACAATCTGAAGATAACCAAGTTACCAAGGAATTTGTTGACCCCAAGCTGAGAAAGGAAGTTTGGGCAGATGTTTTAGGTCTACAACATCATGGGCTGAAGGAAGGCCAAGTGGATGTTAACACATAGAGTAATGGACAACATATGGCTTTAGTAGAATTGCATAAGGAAACACCAATAGTGGGTGTCGAGGCCCCTCATGTTTAGATGATTTCTTCCCAAATGGTTGCTATAGATCAAGAAGTTAACGTGAACCTCAAAGAGCTTGAGATTCCTAAGGAGGTGTCAATTCCTATTCAACAACACAACTCAGGTAATCAAATGGCGCAAGGCTTGGCTGATGGTGGTGAGGTCATAGGTGGTGTAGAGATACCTGCTCTCTCTCTTCATAGGGATTTGGATCTCCCGGATGGTCATGTGCTTCAAGGTCACTTGGACTATGAGCCAGAAGATCCAGACTTTTTTTCAACTGAGCTCTCAGGCAATGAGCATTATTGGGGTGTCTTGGAGGAGGCTCTTATGGAGATTAATGATCTTGATGCTACCATAACATATGTCTAGGATGTTCCATCTACTGAAGATCAACTTAGAATACCCCAACTTGAGATGGGATTTTCAAGGTATAGGGAGGAGAATCCAAGCAGTTCTCAAGAGTTAGAAATATTGATTGGAGTAGAACCAAATTGAGAATGGCAGCAAAACCTACATGCTAAAGGTCTCATTGAGGCTGACTTGGACCATGTTGTCGATACTATGGTGCTTCAGGTTACTGATAGTAAGTTTGGTGACATTGCCCATGAAGAGGTGCTTAATTTTGAGGTTCTTTTGGAGGGAAAGATGGGATTTGTTGAGTCAGTAGAAGGTGCCCTGGCAGTCCCTCATTGCTCAATTGCTCAGACTGAGGCTGACCTCTCTTATATTAGAGTAGTCTCATCCACTAAGAAGCCGAGGGGAAGGCCTTGAAAAATAGCAAAAACCAAAGAAGAGATTGCTACTAGGGTACAACTAAAGCTACCTTTTCACAAGACCCCGAGAAAATGTAAGGAAGAGGTAGTGTCGCTTATTTCTAAGCAACAAAATTTGGAATGGCTCTCTGAGGGCACAATGAGGGTTATATCTTGGAATGTTAGATGCCTTAATGCCTCTAAAAAATCTCATCTCATTAGGGATCAAATCCTACTAAGTGGGGCTGATATAGTTCTATTACAAGAAACTAAGCTATCCCAAGAGAATGGTGAAAATTTATTCAAGTCGTGGAAAAGGTGGGCTTTCTTACACATTCCCTCAATAGGTGCATCTGGGGGATTAGCTATTTTATGGAAGCCAAACAAGGCTCAGATACATTTGGTTAGCAATAGTGCAAATTGGTTGGCATGTCAGGTTTCAGTATTTTATCTTTCCTTTACTCTCCTAAATGTTTATGGTCCAACTCCAGTGCACTGTAAACTCAGACTTTGGGGCCTCCTTTCCCATATGTTACAGTAGCTAGATGGAAGCAAAGTTATATTGGGGGGAGATTTCAATGCCACTTTGGGTATTAGGGATAAGGTAGGAAGATTTGTTCCATCTCCAAAAGTAACCCAAGATTTCAAAGAATTCTTAGAAGGGAATGCCCTTTTCGATTGTGTGCCACTCAATGGGAGATTTACATGGTCAAATAGGAGGAAACATCAACATTTTGTGGGAGTTAGGTTGGATAGGTTTCTTCTAAATTCTCAGTGGATTTTAGAGCAAGGCAGTTCTTTGTCTTCAATTCTTACTCTATTAGCATCTGACCACATGGCAATAGCAATAGATATTCCTCTGGCATTGAATGGTTTCAAACCTAGACCATATTTCAAGATTGAACGCATGTAGTTTAGAGATAAGAGTTTTATGAATCTCCTTCAACAATGGTGGTCTGAGTGCCCTTTCATGGCAGGTTCTCGAATGTTTCAGCTATCGATGAAATTGTCTTTTTAAAAAGCTAAGATAGAAGAAGAGAACAATCTATCTTTTGGAAATGTATTTGAGGCTAAGAGAAACCTTCAAGCTAAACTACAAGATATTAACCAACATATTTTTCTGCATGGGATGACTATAAAGGTATATGATAAGCAGAAGGAACTTAATCTACAGTTGGAAGAAATCCTATTAAGAGAGGAAATCTATTGGAGGCAACGGTCCAGGGAGCTTTGGTTAAAAGGAGACAGAGATATGAGTTTTTTTCATAATTCAGAAAAAATCAAGAGACAAAGGAATGCAATATTTCAAATCTTAGACTTAGTTGGTAATATCCTTAATTCTGAAATAGAGATTTAGAGGGAAGCTATTAGGTTTTTTGAGAGTTTGCTTAAAAATTCAGTTGACAAGGATCATTTGCCTTCTCACAGTTTAGATTGTATCCCCTAGATGGTCTCAGTGGAGGATAATAAATTCTTACTTTCTCCATTCACTATGGAAGAGATTAGAAATCTGGTATTTGTAATGGAACTAGATAAGGCTCCTAGGCCGGATGGTCTCACTCCACATTTTTTCCAAAAATGTTGGGAATTTATGGCTCAAGACATTCATAAGATGGTGGACGAATCTAGGAAACATTCTACCATGTATAAGCAATTTAACAACACATTCATTACTCTAATACCCAAGTGCCAACAACCCCTTTCTTTTGTGGAGTTCAGGCCTATATCATTATGTAACACCATTAACAAGATTTTCATGAAGTCAATGGCAACAAGATTAGGCAAGATTATAACACGTATTATTTCCAAAGAGCAAGGAGGTTTTGTCCTAGGAAAGGACACAGTGGAAGGTGCTTTGATTGTGCATGAAGTGCTACACTCAATTCATGAGGAGGGGCTCCTGACAATTATCCTTAAGTTAGATATGATGAAGGCATATGATCAAGTTAATTGGGCCTTTCTTTCACTCATTATGGAGAAAATAGGTTTTCATAGGAAATGGGTTAAATGGGTGATGTCATGTATAACAGGAGAAATTATTTTAGTACTCATTAATGGTACCTCATGTGGCTATTTGTCATCTTCTCAAGGGGTAAGGCAAGGAGACACATTGTCTCCATTTCTTTTTATTATTATGGCAAAAGGTCTGAGCAGATTGATCACCCATAAAAGAAACTTGGGAGTGTGTGGAAGGCATATGTATTAGACAGTCTCAGATAGTTGTATCTCATACTTTGTTTGCAGATGATTCACTTCTCTTCGGAAAGGGTTGTATTCGTGAGGCAAAGACAATCATTGAAACCTTGGATCATTATTGCTTGGCATTAGGATAGAAAATAAATAATAAGAAATCCAAGATATTCTTCTTCAATATGCCCTCCCTAGCAAAGAAATCTATCAAAAATCTATTGGGTTTTGAGGTTGCTAATACACCATGCAAGTATCTAGGTGTTCCTTTCTTCCAAGGGAATTGTAAGACATTTTTCTAGGCTAATATTCTGCAAACAATAAAGGGTAGGATTGCCTCTTGGAAGGAACGATGGCTCTCACTAGCTGGGAGGATACTTTTAGTTAAAATAGTCCTTAGTTCAATTCCTAATTACATTATGAATATCCTTCTTGCCCCTAAAGGGGTTATGGCCAATATTAGCAAATCCCTTCGGGATTTCATTTGGAAAGGAAATTTAGATGACAAGCAGAAAATCCTACTCATCTCCTGGGATATGTGTTGTCTTCCAAAGGGGTGTGGAGGTGTGGGCCTTCATAAGTTATATGAAAGAAACCTAAGCCTCAGGGCAAAACTTTCATGGAAAATATATGAGAATCCATCCTCATTATGGGCTAGAATTATTCAGATTAAATATCTTGATTCAGAAGCTCCAGAAAGGATTTTCACCATCAAAAATCCCCCTAGGAGATCAGTTATGTGGAATTTTGTCACTAAAAGTAAGGCTGTTATTCTGCCCCATCTCTCATGGGTTGTCAACTCAGAGGATAAGGCCCTCTTCTAGGTGGACTCATGGAATGGATATGCTCTAATCTGTAGCTCCTTTAATTTTAATGAGGCATGATCATTTTTGGAACATGTTTGGGGTACTAAGGTTAAAGACTACTTAGTTATTGGTTCAACTGGATCAGAAGGATTCACCAAATGAAAATATTTCTCTTCTTTACCATTCTCTCAATAGGAAAAGATAGAATTGAAAAAAATCTTGGACCATAGTCCTATATATTATAAAGAGGAGGAAAACAAGTTGATTTGGGTGGTAAGTAAGGATGGTAAATACTCAGTGAAGGAGGGATATCTATCCATTACTAAGGGTGGCAATATGAAGGGGAGACCGCTATTCAAGTTTTGCTAACATGACGCTGTCCTACCAAAAGCAGGGGCATTTTTATGGCTAGCACTTCATGATAGAATTCTAACTAGTTCTCAATTGAAAAGGTTGGGAATTGTAGATCACTTTAGGTGCGTGCTTTGTAAGGAGGAAATTGAATATACAAATCATCTACTATTAAACTGAACCTTCTCCCAAACAGTTTGGAAATGGTCATTGAATAGACTTAATTGGCAAGGGTCATTGCCAATGTCGTTATATTTGCTTCTAGAGCAATGGCTTCTGATGTATAAGGATTCTTTCTTCGCAGCTATATGGAGGGTTATACCTGCTACAGTATCTTGGAGCCTATGGTGGGAAAGAAACAAGAGGATTTTTAGGGGGGTTTCTTCTTCAGTTGAGAATGTTTGTGAGGTAGTGGATAAATCAGTTTCAGAAATGGTGAATGCATATGTCATGAGAGCTAAAACACTCTCCTCCTCTTTCTCATCACAGGATGATCAAATTCTAAATAAATGGAATCAAATCACAATCACATTCAAGGGGGTCTTGGTAGGGAAAGCCTCAAAACAAGATATGTGCAAGGACTGTAAGTGGATTCCTCCGGAATCAGGTTTTGTCAAACTAAACTTTGACTGGGCTTCGAAAGGTAACCTAGGTAGATCGAGTGTAGGATGGATTCTGAGAGAAATGAATAAGAATATTCTCAATGCTACTTATTAGGCTGCTTGATGGTACCAATAATTTGGCCGAAGCATGGGCCCTCAAACATGGTGTTTTTCAGCTATTCAGTTGGGAATTAAGAAAATTCATACTAAGGGTGACTCCCAAGTTATCACTAACAAACTCGTATCTAGAAAAATAGGTAATTGGAAACTTCAGTATGTCTTAAGAGAAGTTTGGAAGATTCTTCCTAGATTTGATGAATACAAAATAAGTCATTATTTTTGAGAAGGTAATCGGGTAGCAGACTGGCTATCTAATATAGGAGTCTCTTTAGAGGATGGAGAAATGGGGTGGAGGAGCAATCAGATTTCCAACTTAATGGAGGTATATCCTCCCCCAAATGGAATCAGACAGGAAATCACGACTACTTAATTGGCCTTCATTCAAGTGGAATGCACTATTGTAGGTCCCTATCTGATTAGAAATTAAAGATTTCCTTTTAATCAGCACCAATAGGAGTGGACGCTACGATAAGGAGGATTGTAGGAGATCAAACATTTATGGTATATTTAGAATAACAAGGTTTTTTGCCATCAATGCTGAATCGCTTGTATTTTGTAAATTAGCAAAGATTGGGGGTTTTCTTTACCTGATTCTTTCCCTCATGAGCTCCTGAATCAGGTCTTCGTGTTGAAATAAATATAGCGTCTCGACACTTTTACCAAAAATAAATAAAAAATATTTAATTAATAATTATTATTTGGAAATTATAAAGTGTACCAAAATTGAAAAATATTTTTTTGAAAAGATGAAAATTTAGTTTTTGGATTTAAATTTAAAGTTAATTGAATATAATTGATTTTTATCAAGATATTTAATTAATTAAATTTTTTAAAATAAAAAATTGTGAATGGCTGAATGCTCCCCAACATTCACCAAAGGAACAGTAATACTAGGGGAGCCAGCATCTCTAGCTGCCAACGAGGAACACGACACCCTAATACAACCAGAAGGAGGGAGGGGCAGGGCCATAGTAGATGCAATGTGAATGAGAGGCAAAGAAACATCCTCTTCAATCCCATCAGAACCTAGAGCAATAGAGGAATGACTGCTGGAGGGTAGAGGTGTGGTGGCAGCAGGAGCCCTAGATGCGGTAGCAAGAGATTCGACGAGAGCCATAGCTTTTAAGTATTTGTGTACATTTTCTTAGTTGTTTTGAGCCCATGATGGCATTTTTGAGGTGTAGGACATTCAAAAGTCTAAAAAGGCCATAAAATATCACTTGCTATTTTTAGCAAGTCAACATATATGGGTATGTACAAAAATGAAAAAATAGCCTAGAGAGTAAAAAGGAAAAATGAAATGAATGACAAAAGAATCAGCTCAATATCCTATGCTGTTTAGGAGATATTAAGGTTTTTGAATTGAGAAAATTTTGTTATAAAGTTTTGGACTCAAAATTGAAGCTCTTAGAAGCCTTTTACAAGCTGTAAAAGTGAAAAAAATGATCTTCAAATATTCTGGCATTGTAGATCTCTTCACTGAGCTTTCCACCAACATAATGTTAGAATCAATTAGATACTCAAGTCAAAAGTTATGCCTCCCAAAAGTTGTGCTAGCAAAATTCTAAATTCAAACTTTAAATTTTCCTAGTTGGGAAAATGAATTGCTTGAACCTCTACATGTTAAAAAAGGGGAGTTATACTTTCTAGAACATTCTAAGGTGGTTATTTGTGCTAAATAAAGAGTAAATCAATTTTACAATAGAAAGCTTCATTAGAGTAGATTGTGGCTCTAAATTGTAGAGTTTCTTAGGGAGTTGATTTTGTTTGTAGTGAATTAAGCCCATGTGGCTACAACATTATAATTTCCATGTATATCAATTTCATCAAGTAGTATAAGAGTCGAAGTTCTTGAGTGTGTAAATAGATCATTGCATGTGAGACGATTTGCATCAAGACTTGTGGTTGTGCATTTGTGAGCAAAGTGATTAGAATGGTTCTATGAAGAAACCATGGTGGTGGAAGAAATGTTCATGTAATAGAAGAGGGTTCTAGTGAAAGCCTTATAGAGAGAAGTTAAAGCACTACAAGAGGAGTTGTGCAGAGGGTTTGAGCCAAGAAAAAGAGATGAACGTAAATATGAGGTTGAAGAAAAATAGTTCAAAGTAGTAGATCTTGAGCAAGTTAGATGTTAAAGGCCATCTCCAAGTTTAGAAAAAGGAAAAAGATTGAAGTTTTCATGTAATTTGAAAATATTAATCTAGAAGATTTAATTGATTAGATCAATAATATGGATGAATTATTTGAGTGCATAGAAGTGGAAGATCTTGAGATGGTCAAATTTGCAAAGACCAAGCTGAAAGGTCATGCTATTATTTGATGGAAGGAAATACTTGACTAGAAAAATATAGAAGAGGAAAATAAAATCTAATGAGATGAGATGGTGGAAAAGTTGAAGAGACAATTCACTTCCATTGATTGAGTTCTAATCATACTAGATTCAAGATTTGAAGCTAGAGATAAGTCTATCAAAGAATGCACAAAAGTGTTCTACAAGGGCACAACAAGCCACTCAAAGGCCAACAAGGAGACGGTATCTTGTTATATAAATTGGTAGACGCCAAGTATATAAGAGGAGCTAAGTTCGGTTTGGTGAGAAATTTTAAGAATGCTTATTAGTTTTTCTTGAAGGTAGAGGAGAAGCTAAATATAATATTTGAAAGAAAGCAAAGAGGAAAGGGTTGTGATGGAAGGATTGGTAGAAGATGATATGCTGGATGAAATGAAGACCAAAAGAAGAATAAATAAGAAATAAAAAGACAAAAATAGAAATTAGATAATGTTTACTATCCTTGTAATCAAAATAATGGTGACCAAAGGGGAAGAGGAAGGTTCAGATGAGGATATAGAAGGGGAGGCTTTCATGGAACTTGTTTTCAATGTTGGGAAAACCATCAAGCATATGTGTGCCAAAAACATCAAGTAAGGACAAATAGAAGACCTAAAGATGATGTGTGAGTTGCACATGTATAAGATGATGCCGAATTTGAGCATTTTGAAGATGTAGAAAGAGAAGTTTTTGTCACAAGGAAAGTTGTTAAATGAGGAGAGATCTTCAATTTAGAGGAAGAGTTTATATTGCCTATGGAACACATGTGATGGTAAAGTTTGTAATCTTATCATTGATAGTTGTAGCACTAATAATTTTGTTTTAGAGATGGTAAACAAATATTTGTTGGAAAGGAGACATCCACATCCATATTGGATTGCATGATTATTGAAGGACTATAGAGCCTTGGTCAGTGCATAGTTTTTAGTGAAGCTCAATACTGGGAATCACTATGATGATATATTGCATGATATAATGTCAATGGATGCTTTTCATATATAATTACAGAGGTCATGAAAAATTAGTCAACATAACAACACTTAATTTCTGGATAAAGAATGGAGTTGGCCACAAGTTGAAGCCCCTAGAAAGGAGGTAGGAGAAAAGGGTATGTAACAGTGCAAAAACTTGTTTAGTTGATGGTAGAATATTTTAGGATGGTATGAAGTACATGCATATGTGCTATGTCTTGAAAACTAAAGTTTTTAATTAAATAAACAAAAAAGCTAGGGTATTGACCCTTTATAATAAAGGCCTCTGAGGTTGAGAAACATAGGCCATAGCAAGCCACTTACAAAATAGGTCATATTCAATCACTTACAACACATAGACAAAAATTCAAACAATCCACATCAAGAGTGAGATGAAATTACACCCAAAACTTGAGTGTGAGTTTGAGAAGATGAATAAGAAAGACCTTTCCTCCACTGACTAACAACAACGAAATAAATACTATCATCCAACAACCCAATATAAAGGGGAAGCAAGAGAGAAAACCTCCATAGAGGGCCTATAAACACACAACAAGGTGGCAATAGGAAAAATATGCAAAAGGTGCAGAACATAAGGTATAACAAAAATAGTATAACTTGTGTTTACACGTGAGACTTGGAGCATACTTTCAACAAATGACACACTAACAATAAAATATATAGTAGGAAGCACAACACGAGTTTTAAAAGGTGGCCCAGTCTACACATGACAAGCATGAGGTTCCATAAAACAGACCAAGGGCATGTGAGTCACATCAAAAGCAATATAAACAACATCACCATCCTTAGAAGAGTCAAAAAAATCAAAACCATTAATATTAACTCATCATTAATAGTATCCTTCCACCATGTAGCAAAGCCCTTGTGACATTTGAAAGGATCATCCTTAGCTAGGTGACCAATGGAGAAGCACTAATGACATTACAAGGAGAGGTACTCATAATCAAGAGGTTGAGTCCAAGCCTTATCCCCAACCATCAAAACCATATCTCTATGAAGGGGCTTGGAGATGTCATCATCCACTAGAATGTGTGCAAATGTGGAGTGTCCCATGAATGGAGTAGAATCACCAACCTTCAAAAAATGATAAATAGATCTTACAATGACCTTATAAAAAGAAGGCTCCCAAAAATGTAGAGGAAGATTTGAAAGACTAACCGACCCATAATACATATTTAGTGGTTCAATAAGAAGAGTAGAGTGCTCTCTCAGAGCTAACACTTTCCCAACACCAAATATCTATTCTTAGAAGAGAAAAATGATGAAATAAAAAAATCTTTAGCACATGATAAGAGTTTAATTGTACTCACCACAATAGGCCTCTAAGAATCTGATGCAGGAGCATCAATCTTGAAGTTTTGGGTTGGTGATTTTTTTTAAGTTTATGAAATTTTGTTTGTTTCCAAATTTGTATCATTAGTCAACAATCAAATTATGAAATCAGTTGACTGTGTACACAAGAAAATTCTAATTTCCTGTCACTGGTGGAAAGGCAGTTTTATGAATCGTTTGTAGATAATTTTAGAAACCAACCAAGTCGATTTGTTGGAAGTTTGAAAGAACGATTATTTCGTAAGGATCGAACATGATTTCCAGAGGGGCTGGTGATCGGGGTTGGTGGGATGATCACAGGGACGATACCCATAGCGGCAGCGCATAGGAATAGAACGAACAAAATGAGAAAGGGGAGAAGTTTTATGTGGTCTGAGTCATCACAAACCGAATGGGGGAACGAGGAATGTGACTTCTTTGGGGGTCAGAAACTATATTTGACTGGTTCGTCAAGGATCGAATGTAATCTATAACTATCCAAGGTTTGGAATAATGATGGTTCTCTATTTGAGACAATAGATTCTGAAACTTGTCTCTCTATCCTGAGATTTTGGTCTCTCCATTGGAAGAATCTGTGATGAGCATTGTACTCTGTGTGTTCTGTTTATGAGTTTTCAAATCTGGTTTTAGTTTTCCGGGTTATTTTACGTTTCATAAGAGTATCTTTGGATCGATTTGAGTTTCGCCAATAAATTATTCATTTCTTTCCACCTCTCTTCTCTGTGAAGACTTCTAATCTCTATGTTGATTGTAAAGGCTGCCATCAGAATCCAATGTCAAATTGTGTAGACCAGGAATAGAACGCTACATATTAGAGAATCCACACTTCCGTCATAAATTACCTCTAGATATGATATGGCACAAAGAAGAGAACATAATTTTTTCTTCAAAGGATTAGAAAAGAAAGATGAATATGCGTTTCAGTAGCTGCCCAAGTTCTGTCCTGAGAAAGCAGGCTTGTTGTCCTGAGAAAACACCATTGCCCTTGATATAGATTACACACACACACACCTTCCATATTGTCATGCTGAAAGAGCTATCCTTATACATAGTTTAGTTTTAACATATCTGAAACTAGACAATCAGCATGAATACCATTGAAATAAATAAGCACTACTCGACATATATGAAACCTATACATAAATGAATGTGAAATTACAGCTATTTCAAGAATTATGCTGTGCCATCAGTTGGCTGCAGTTTTATTTGTGCCAATGATGCTTTACAACAAAGATGAGTGCAATCTAATTTGTGAGCTGTGCTAAGTGAGTGCGGATTAGAAAAGAAAGATGAATACGCGTTTCAGTAGCTGTCCACAGGTTGAGACTCGGAAGCAGGCCCTTCCACATCATGAGTGGCCAAGTTCTGTTCTGAGAAAGCAGTCTTGTTGAGTGGTGGAGATGAGAAAACACCATTGCCATTGCTGATCTCACCACCAGATAACTGTCCTGAAAAAATAGCCTCCTTCTTGGGTGGTGGTGGTGGTGAGCAGCATGCTAGGTTTCCACCATGACTGCCATTGCAGTTTGGAAATTCAGATAACTTTCCTGAAAAAACAGCCTCCTTCTTGGGTGGTGGTGGTGTTGGTGAGCAGCATGCTAGGTTTCCACCATGACTGCCCTTCCAGTTTGGACATTCAGATAACTGTCCTGAAAAAACAGCCTCCTTCTTGGGTGATGGTGGTGGTGAGCAGCATGCTAGGTTTCCACCATGACTGCCCTTGCAGTTTGGACATTCAGATAACTGTCCTGACAAAACAGCCTCGTTCTTGGGGCGTGGTGGCGGTTTCTTGCAGCATGGTGGGTTTCCACCATTACTATTATTGCAGTTTGCACAATTATCTAACTGCTGATCCATAGCTGTAAACCGATGTGCAGAGACATGGAGCGGAAACACAAACAAGACCACCACAAGCACTGCGCTGACTTTCAAGCCCATCATACTCCCCATCTTAAAGTCTGGGAGCCTGTGCTAAATCAAACGCACAGTAAAATCTCCTCGTTTCCACTGAATAATCGTCTGTTAGTGAAGATTGAGATGGAATACCATACTATGTAATGACCCATTTATAGAGGGAACGACAAATCTCCAGGAATACTAGTAAATAGGTTTTTGTTCAAATTACGTATTCAAAGCCATGACGTAGAAGGAACGGTAAAATTCATGAAACTCTCCATTAAATGTTGAATTGATTGTGTACAAGCGAAACCCTAATCTTGAGTATTCACGTCTCTATTCAAATTAATTTATTTGGTTTTCTAATAATGTTTTTAGTTGAAGTTGTCTGTCATCTTAGACTCGCAAAAATATTTGAATACATATTTGGATTATATTTATTTTAAGAAGGATAGATATGTATTTGGCAATTTTTTATTAAATTAAAAGTATGTTTAATTTGGTGGAATTGGTTTAATGTTATAGGATTATTTTTTTCCAACAATTGTTATTAGTACTTGTCTATAGGCTAGCAAGTACTATTGCATCACTTTTTGCATTTCTTCCATTAAGCAGTGATTAAAACCAATTCTTTGCACCAATTATAATTTAGTATTTTCTTATTTTGTTAAAAATAACACATATTCTATAAATGTTAATTTTTTAAATTTATAATTTGTAAAAATTATTTTTTGATGATATGATTGGCTAATACATTTGAGGTCTTGTTACTGGAGTGAACCAATTAAAATGTACCACATTTGTTATTTATTGTACATGAAAATCGTGCATTCAAATAATACAATCTAATTTATATATCATCTAATTTTATTCAGTTTATGGTTTACAACTTTATAGATACCTATTAAGAGATTGATAAGATTTTCCTTACATTAAAATAATATTTCTATTTTTGTTATATTATAAAATATTGAATATTTTTTGGATTTATTTTAATATATATTATATAAATTTAGATTTAATAGAATAACATTATAATATTGTTGAAAAAGAGTTATTTGGACTAAATAATTAATATTAAAATTAATTATAAGTAGAACTATTTTACAATTTAAATTAATTATAAATGATATTTTATAATTATTTATAAAATTAAAAAATATTATTAGAACTATAATTATAGTAATTTTATAATTTTTTATAATTAAATAATTACTTTACATATAAATTAAAATTAAACTTAGTTATAAATTATTATAATTAAAAATTTACTTTACATATAAATCAAAATCAAAATAAAATTTATTTATAAAACTAAAGGCAAGTACTTGGCCACTACGTGGCACTTGTTATCATGGCACTTTTTAAGCTATATAACAATAATATTTTTCTAATTATATTATTTTGTCATATAAAGAAAGAAATTAACTATATTATATCAAAATTTATTGCTATTTTCAAAACATATATCCACAAAACAACTTTACTACTAAATTTTCATATCATAAATTACTTGATCTTTGAATCTTTAATTTTACAACTTTACAACATAAATGTAATTTTGATTATATTTAAATATAAATTTATTTATTTGAAATAATACATTAAAAAATAGGTTTACTTTTCCTTTTAAAATGTAATGAGTACCATTGTGGAGTCATTTTTAATTATTTTGAAAATGTTCCTCTATTCTAAAGAAGATTATTCATCCAATTTTATATTTGTAATGTTTAGGATAAGTGGTAGACACATTTGATATTTTTAGTTCTTGTTGCAGGCCTACAACTATTGGCATCAAATGAACTTAACTTTTGTATGGTAAGTCATACTTTTTTATATGTTTCATGAAACTACTTATGCTTCACTTAGAATTTTTTAACATATACATTATCAAAATAGTTGTAAATAGTTGAAAGCATTTTAAGCTAAAGATTTTTAATAATTTTCAAACAAAATTACAATTCTTTAACACAAAATAATATAATATTTATTAAAATACATATATGTCTATTTAGTAATTAATAATAATTTTTGTTTTGTTTAAGTTAAGTAATAATAAATTAGTTTAATCAAAATGATATTATTTTTAAATTTAATTATTATAAATATAATTTAAGTTTGTTATTCATTATTAGTTCTTTCCAATTTTATTTTTATTTATATTTAATTATAATATATGTTGGTATTGGATTTAGAAAATTGTATTATTTTATAATAGTATAATTCGGAGGTAAATTAAAATAATTTTTAATTAAAAATTATGTATATCAACAATTTTCATTTTTGTGGTATAATAAGTTTAGATTTTATATAAGAGTCTTAATTTACTTTTATTTCAAAAAAAATTGTACAACAAAAATATATAAAAGATTAATATTTATACAATTATTTTTTAATTTTAAATTAGAATTTTATAGTAAATATTATAATTATAATTTATTATTTTTTCCTTCTATAATTCGTGATAAAAATATGTGTGAAATAGTACATAATAAAAATGTGTTAAAAGGAATCAACGCTCCTATTTTCTCTCGATGCTAGGGTTTCTCTTTTGCGAAGGATGAATGCATCCAACGATGACTCTTTTATGAGTAGAGTTGGTGGATAGGGAAACACGTATTCCCTTGACTTGCAAGATGATGGAGTGGATGCGATAGTTCAAACCTTATGTGTACGTGTTTATGTGCAGAATGATGGATGACAAGTTTTAAGCGATGGATTCCTTGGTGATAGAATGTAGTGAAGTGATTTTAGGGGTTTCCAGATGGGGGGTACCTCATCAAATAGGTTGGAAAGTTCTTTGAATGAAGAAAATGATGGAAAGGGTACTAATGGTTGTCTGAAAAAATAACTGGTACTCTCAAGAGCAAAGGGCCCAAAAAATAAAAAACCTATCTAGAAACGAGGAGGGCAACTTGGGGTTAGCTGTAAGGATAATGGAGGCTTAGGGTTTGTAGCGAAGGTTCCCTCTTCACAAGGATGCGCAAATGGGTCTGCTACTTTAGGAAGGGATAAATTGATGATGGAGGTAGTGGATGTGTTTGGTGCGATGATGCCCCAAAGGGAAGAGGCCAAAATAGGTGATCTAGCAAATGAGATTGAGAAGGAAGTAGACAACAATGTTATTGTCTTCTCTAATCTTGGTCTAGTTGGATGGTTTTAGGGCATGTAGCCAAGTTTAGGCCAACTCCACCAATGGATAACAATGAACTAGGAGCCACTAACAAAGGGATATGTTCAACTATACCCATGTGCAAGGGGCTTCTTTATTGCAATTATTGAAAATGCTAGGGATAGGATGAAGATTTTGCAAGAGGGTCTCTAGAGTTGGAAGCATAAGAGCCTCTAATGCTAAAGCCTTATCACTTGACCTTTTACCCTTTGGAAAAATTTGATAAGATATTACTCTAGTTAAGACTTTCGAATCTACCTTTATATTTCTAGTTTGATTCCTATTTGGAAGCTATTGTTGATTCTTTAGGAAATTTTTTAATGGTAGATGAGGAATCATCAAACCTCCTACATTCAAACTATGCATAGATTTTAGTGGAAATAAATATTGTTGATGGGCTCCCTGCATAAGTTAATCTCAAAACCTTAAAGAGAATTTTCGTACAACCTTTGGATTATGAGGGGGTACCCTTTCATTATAGAAGATATTTTTTAATTGGGCATTTAGTGGACAAATGTGCCAAGAAGAGACATGATAAGATGGCCGGGTGACTATTAGTCCATTTTCCTGTCATAGCAAAAATTCTTTGAAAATGGCCTTTTCCTTGCAAATTTTGAAGTTGTCTCTACCCGGCCTACACTCACAATTTCAATGTGTGAGGAAAATCCACAAGGTCTTTTGGTGTGCGCTCTTGGCCCCTTGTTCTTCATTGTGTCACGTAGCTCCAACTTTGATCGCATCTCCTAAATTGCAAAATCCAAGGAGTTATTCAATTTTTAAGGTCTACAGGAGATAGTTCTTAATATGCCAAATTATCAAAAACCCATTGTTGTTTTCTATCTCTGTTACTTTTGGGGTTTGCATGAAAACCTTGGTTGTTTTCAACTCGCACTTATCATCCTTTCTGCTGGGACTAGTTGATGGTTTGAATAAGGTAGAATACCCTGGTTGTTTTCGATCCTTCACCAAAAACCCTAGATGTTTTTGACCTCACATTTCTTCTCTTCTGCCGACACTCCTTGTTCGTTGATCTTAAGTGCAGAAATGCGATGGTTGGTGGGGCTAGATTCTTCAAGCGACAAAGGGAGGAGATCAGTGGTTCGCATATGAGTGTAAGGAATATTCCATGCTCACAAGATCATGCACCTGCCATTGATCTTGTTTGTTTTAAGCATTTCTTCGGTGGTGGTCCCGATGTTAGAAAGGAAGCGAAGGTGCATGTTTTCATTGGTTGTCACATGATCGCATGTCAAGAATTTCTGACATGCGACCACACAACTAATTGACATCTATTGCTTAGGGCCCATTGGCAGATAAGTGCGGTGGGACCTGTCTACTCGGTGGCACTGATGTGTCAGTGTTCAGTTGGTTGAGCCAGATGGTGATGTGGAATTACAGTGGGACCTGACATCCATATAAAATCAAGGGTTGGTGTAAAAGCTTATGAAGTGTGTCAGGTCTATGAGATTATGAGATGGCCGTCGATCTTCTTGTGTTGGCCTTGTAGAATTCCTCGGTGTCTTTGGTAGTTGTGATAAAATGTTTAGCGGCCCAACAAAATTTCTTCTTGTTCGCTAGTTTGCATGATAAATTGGCAATGCACTATGTGTTTTGGAGATTCAACGAATTTGCATTCGCGCATTCTCTAAATGATTTGGCAATGACATAAATTTTTTCGTGACTTGGCGATATTCTTTCAGTTGCACATTCACCAAATAGGAGGGTTGAGTTTGCTGAGATGGTGGGACCTTCTGATGATATGTCAAGTTCTGATTGGCCGGTGAGTGTTGATGTGGATATATTGTTAGAAGATTTGAGAAAATGAGAGAATTTGGATGTCTACTTGCCAGATTTTGTAACGTGTCTTCTTCTCATTAGTTGGCTGCATCGGTGACGTGGTTTTTCTCTGTGGGTCTCGTGTCTGCAGTGCCCAAGCATGTTTAACTTTTGGTGGTGAATGTTAGTGGTTTGTCGCATGTTCTCATAAGACATTTTTAGGCTATGCAAACATGCGACTAACCATTAAGATGTCTCCATCATGGACTTAAAGGCGGGCCCAGTCTTCTGTCAAGGATTTTAGTGGTGGCGTAGAAAGTTAAGTGTTGGCAGTTTGTCGCATGTTCGTATAGGCCATTTCCTAGCTATGTGATCATGTGACAACTATTATGCATGTTGCAGTTGTGGAGTTAAAGGTGGGTCTTACCGACGTGCTTATTTCTGGTTGGCGGCTTGCTGGTGTGGGACCATGACTTCTCAAGAGGGTTTTTGGTCGCAGTTATGCTGCTAGGGTATTGCGATTGCATGATTGCAAGGGTGAGTAGGGTGTCTTCTGATCATGCAACCAGGTATAAATGTAAACCAGGATTCCTTTAAGGGCTGCCTGATTTGCCGGGAAAGATGGATCATCAACGGCCATGTTTTAAAATGAACTGGGTACCAAAGACTTGACCGTTGGAATTCAAATTCAAGCTTGCAGAGGGTTTTCATGGCAGAATGTACTAGTTTTGATGGTTTTAGGAGTGGTTTTTGACTAGTTTAATGGCGGTAAGTGTTGCAATCTGGTCCGAGGGTCTGAGTGGTCAATGGCATGATGTTTTTGTACCTAGTGGACAATGTTGGTGGTGTGTCACATGTTCACATAGCCCTTTTCCTAGCTATGCGATCATCCGACAACCATTACTTTGTAGGGTTTTCAAGTAGTGAACCATGTGTGATGAAGTGGGTTGCTTGGAATTAATTTTTGTAGGACAGTAGCAGTTGCAAAGTTGATGTGAAGGACTATTTTGTTGCTTGAGGTGTGTTTATAGATGGCTGATTAGACTAGTTCTCATGGCAATTCCTTGATGTCCTATATTGAGCTTGTAATTTCTCATGATTACAAATCATTCTTGTATCTGATTATCCAAGTTGTTTGGTTTTTCTCCCAATGTAAATTTTTTTTGATTGGTTAAGTTGTTCTAGTGGGTGAAACCTTAGCCCTACCCTAGCTGTCTGAAGCCTGTTGTATCCTATTTTGGGATTCCAAGGTAGTGAGTGTTATTTATTGTAGCATTTTTTACTTAGTGGGGGGTTTTTTCCAAGATTTCTTTTGGTCCCAAGTTGTTGATCTATAAACATTGGAAGAAGGAGAAACTAGATTTTGGGTCTGCATCCTATCTTAGTATTGCTTTGATTGTATACTAATTCTGAGTATGTTAATGAGAATGTTATTGGGTTCCAATCCTGCATTTGTGTATGTCTTCTTGTTCTGGTTCTGGGCTCATATATGTTAGTATCACAAAGTGTATTAGCATATGGTAAACAAAGAGTACTATGAAGTCATCTTTGCGTTCCTAACAAAGTTAGGATTAAAGGCTTTTGGGTGAGTTTAGTGAGTTCATAACCAGATAAGAATCTGATGTCCTTGTGTTTGAGGGAGAAGGGTAGTAGGCAAAGCACTTATCCTGAACCCAAGAGTGTTTGATTTATGATTTTTAGCTAATATATGCAATTGGGTGACTCTCTGCCCTAGGATAAGGCACTGGTCCATTCTTTGGAAGCTTTTCATGGTCTACAACCACACACACACGCAAATTAAATGATAATATCTTTCAATCAGTCAATAATGGGTACAGTGGTATATTAATTTGGATTCATTTGAAGAAGTGAATCAAGGGTACACTTGCTTGAGCATTAAGGCTCAAAGTGTAGAAGGATCTTGTTGATCCTTGTTAATTGGCCCTCTTTCTTGTAGACTTTGGAGTGGTGATAGAGTCAAGGTTATTTTAAAAGTTATCCATCAAAGTATAAATTTGCAAGTGAAGATCAAAGGGAAGAACCAACAAAATGGTGACTCTACTGGGGAGAGTCTAGAGATAAAGGTTTTTAAAGTGCACTCTTGTTTTCCTATTGTATTTACTTAAAGGATTTCCCACTTTGGTGGGTGGTGACTCAAAAGGGTTAGAACTGGTGTTACAGACTACAAAGATGGAAAAAAGAAGGAATACTAGGTCCTTTGTTAGAAAGAATCCAAAGGTCACTTTGGAGCAATTACCTAGATAGGAAAAGAAGAGTTGGATTAGGAGAGATGGTGAGTCTACTAGTGCTCCCATGAGAGAACAAAGAAATACCAGAGGTAGAGCACCACATGTTTCCTCAAGTGAGGAAGGTTCACAAGACAAAGTTTCTAGATCAGATGGTGGTCACTCTGGAGATAAATTTTATGATACCCCAGAAGTATTTCAAGATAAGGGTTCATTGCCTACAGGTTAGGATGAACAAGCCAGAGATGTGGGTCTTGTGGTTGATTTAAATCTTGATGGAGATAATTTTAGAAGGTAGCCCATAGAACCAAGGTGAGTGCATTTCCCATATCACCATGCTACTAATGTGGAGGTGTCATCAAGCTCAGAGGATGTAATGATAGATCCACATGATTTGAGTGCACTAAGATTGCAGTTGGTAGAGTAGGATGCCATATATAAGAGATTACAAGAGGAAAGGGAGGCTGAAAAAGTGAATGCATTAATAGAGAGAGACTCCATTCTTACAAAAATTAAGGAGATGAAGGAGAGAAACAAGATACTTGCATCTGCTCCTAAAACTTTGTAACATAATGTTTTTGGTGATCCTGAAGCTTTGAGGAGTGAACAAGAATGTTTGCTGCAAGACCATGAATTTGATGAAGAAGGACCTGTGATCAGACAAGTGCAAAGCTATGATCCCTTGCCTAAAGATAAAAATGGGCATGAGACTACAAAGCCTACTATTGTTATAGCAAAAAAAGGAAAATAGAAGATGGTTGGATCCCAAATAAGCAAGCCAGTAACAATACCAAAGATCCCACCACCTGCTTCAAATAAGGATACAAAGTTAGAAAGGAAAAGAAAAGAAGATGAGGATCTAGCTAAAGAATTGGAAAGAGCTGAAATTGAGGCTTCCATTGCAAAGAAGAAGAGAAAGATTCAGTTCTTGAAGGCTTCATCAATAAATATTGCCAGCCCATCTTCTGCTGAATTAGGTATGCCATCAATGACTACTACTTTTCCACTTAATAATGCTACTACTAGTAATCTTGTTCCTGCTGCATCCACCAAACTAGTTGCTAACCCTAATAGATAGTCAAATGTAAATATGGGTGGGAATGTAGATAATAATGCTAATGCTAGTGGGAATACTAGTTCAATTTTTCAAAGAAGGCCTATGCAGTTAGATGGCTATAGGAAAATTAGTTTTGATGGAATACCTGGTTATCCAAATGTTTTTCCAGATGATATAAGAGATAAGATACCTATGTTTTCTAGTAATAATGCTATTAGTTGTGAAGAACATCTTAGGTTGTTTATTGATGTATTAAATACCTACAAGGTTGAGCATGAGGATGTAGTCATGAAGCTATTTGTTCAGTCCTTGATGGAATATGCTATAGACTGGTTCAAGAGACTCCCTGATAAATGTATTAATACTTGGGATTCCTTTGAGACATGTTTTAAGGAGCAATACGGTGATAGGCCTAATGCTATTTTCATGCTGAAATAATTCAATACCATAAGAAAAAATCAGAATGAGTCTGCAGCCAAGTTCAACATGAGATTTCAGAAAGGTATGCATAAGTTGTTCCAAGTTATGAGGTTAGATGATAATGAAAAAAATGTTGGAAATAAGAAACAAGAGGAAGACAAGTTGGATAAAGTACTCAATGCATTGAAGGACTTGAAAGCACTTGCCAATAGAAATAGTAATGTTTCTACCAATGAGAAGCCTCAGTTCAACAATAATTTTAGTAGGCAAAATACATTGCAAAATTATCCCTACAACACCTAATGGAAGGATGGCAAGCCTATTGTCCTTGGTACAAGAGGAAATAATGAAAGAGTTGTCCCTAATCCTCTGCAAAAATATTCTATAAATGTTATAGAAGATACACCTTGGTGTGTTGCATGTCAGTCCCCTCATTCTGTAGAGTATTGTGTGGTTTCACAATCCATGGCTGAAAATCAACATTGTGGAATTGAGGAGATGGAAGAAGATGGTCATGATGACATTGGATGTAACAAGGTAGCTTCATATTTAGGATATGAAGATGATTTTGATCTTGAAGAAGAAGCAGATATAAATGTGAAGAGACACAATCAGGCCCTTTTTCATCAAGAGGTATTTTCTGATGATGAAGACATTGATAAAAGGACATGTAACATGAACTCTTATTTTGAACTAGTAAGTTTGAGAAGACCTTCTAGGGAAGAAATGGATAGAATTACTGCAGAAATGATTGCTTAAGTGCAAACTAGGGGCATGGTGGCAAGGAATACAAATGAGAAAGCTACAAGAATTTTTATAAAGAGTACCAACTCTGGAGATCCTAATGAAAAAAAATCAAAAAGTGATCACATGGTGAAATTCAAGAATGTAAAGGATAAGAATTGTGAGCCTAAAGGAGTTGGAATGGAGAGAACTTCTAGTGAGATAGAGAAGATAGTTAACACAATGGCTAAGAATGAGAAGATGAGGGTGGTCAGTACACCTAATGTATCAGACAAACAAAAGGATACTAAGGTAGTACAAATTAAGGTTCCCCCCACTGCACCTATTGATATGTTGTTTGTACTGTCCCAAATCATAGTCAAGGTTCCATTGTCAGAATTGTTGAGGATCCCTGAACATAAAGACAAAGCTATTGCATGGGTGGATAGTGTTCATAATAATGATGTTGCATGCAATGAATCTTAGGCTAAAGTCTTGAAGGGAGTAGAAACTGAGGGATTGGAATCTCAAATTCCACTTATATATTTGGATAGTTCTGTCAATGCCAGCCTTAAGAACATTGATCCATTCTTTTTAAGTGTTCTTGTGAATGGAATGAAACTAAGAAATTGTATGATTGATAGTGGTGCCTCAAATAATATTATGCCTTTTAAAATCATGGAGAAGTTGGGCCTTAAATTTGATACAATCCAAGGCAGATGTTGTGCAATGGATCAAAGAGAAATCCTGGTCATTGGGACTATAACTGCAATGCCTTATAGATTGGCAGCCTATCCAGAGAAAGAACTAACTATGAGTGTTTTGGTGGTGGACATCCCTCCTCATTACGGGATGTTATTCTCTAGGAGGTGGAGTGCTGCCATGGGTGGAAGTTTACAGTGTGATCTATCTTATGCAACTTTCAAGATTGATGACCAGTTCATCAAGATTAAGAGAGAGCCAAGAGTATGCCATATGATTGAAAGAAATATTGATTATGAGACTACATGTATTGTGGATATTGACATTAATGCTTTTAGGGTAGAAATCCCTATGCTTGAGAAGGACCTTATATTGCCACCCATATCTATTGAGGTGAAAGCTAAATCGGTGAGGGGTGATTTGTGGGTGATGTACTTTGATGGTGCTAGCTGCAAGGATGGTGCAGGAGAGGGTATTTTACTCATCTCTACTGATGGGAACACCTACAAGTTTTCTTCCACATTGAATTTCTTTTCTACCAATAATATAACAGAATATGAAGCATTGTTGTTAGGATTGAAGTTGGCACAAAAGCATGGAATTAAATGCTTAAGAGTTGTAGGGGATTCTGAATTGGTGGTGTCCCAAGTTAGATTAGTATATGCTTCCAAGAACAAAAGGTTGAAACAATATAGGAATGATGTTTGGGATTTGATTGAGCATTTTGATGCCTTCAATATTGAGTGGAAGGATAGGAGTAATAATAAGATGGCTGATTTGTTAGCCAATATAGAAATCAATCCTAGTGATATTACTTTTGCTGGTATCTCTAGAGTTGAAATTCAGACTAGACCGAGCATACCAGATAATGTTGAAAATTGGCAAGTTTTTGATGATGATAATGATATACTGAAGTTTATGAGTTGTGAAGATCAGTATCATGGTCAAGAATTTGATTGCTCGGCCTTGGTTGAAAGTGTAGAAGGAAAAGAAGTTGTCCTTGGTAATGAAGTTATTCAACTTAAAACTAACAAGGTTCCTAGGGGGCTTGTTGTCTTAGAAATTGTATTTGACAACCAGGACAGAGTTCAAAAGGATATTAAAAAGGAAAATCACATGGAAGTGGAGGAGATAAATCTTGGGACAATAGAGGCACCTAAGAAAGTGTATATTGGTAGGGATTTGTCTCATAAAATAAGAAAGTCTTCGATTGAATTGTTGAGGAAATTCAAGCATGTTTTTGCATGGTCATATGATGACTTGAAGGTTTATAGGGAGGATTTGTTTCAGCATATTATTCCTTTGAAAGAAGATGCTAAACCTTTCAGGCAAAAACAAAGGCCTATTAATCCCACATTGGCACCTAAGATGCAAGAAGAATTGATGAAGCTGAGAGATGTTGGAATTATCAAGCCTATCAGGCATTCTTCTTGGGTTTCAAATTTAGTTCATGAAAGGAAGAAAAATGGTGACATCAAACTTTGTGTGGACTTCAGAAATTTAAATACCAGCTCATTAAAGGATAACTATTGTCTACCCAATATGGAAGCTATGTTGCAAAGAGTAACCAGATCAGAATTGATTTCTATGATGGATGGTTTCTCTAGTTACAATCAAGTAAGTGTAAAGGAGTCAGAACAATTCAAGACAACTTTCACTACACCTTGGGGGACATATGCTTATGTGAGAATGCCTTTTGGTCTCACAAATGCTGGTGCAACTTTTCAGAGGGCAAAGGATGTTGCCTTTTCAGATTTTATAAATGATTTCCTTATTGTTTATCAAGATGATTTGACTACTTATTCCAAGAAGGAAGAGGACCATTGCATTCATTTAGAGAAAATATGTTTAAGGGCCTTTGAATATGGCATTTCACTAAATCCAAGGAAATGTACTTTTGGTGTCACTAAGGGCAAGTTGTTTGGCCACTTGGTTGGAAAGCAAGGATTGAGAATTGACCCTAAGAGAGTAGCAGCTATTGATAAAATCTAGAGGCCAAAGAATGTTAAAAGAATTCAGTCCTTCTTTGGTCAAGTAAATTTCTTGAGAAGATTTGTGACAAATTTTGCAGAGGTTACTAGACCTATATCTAAGATGTTGAAGAAGGGATCTGTTATTAATTGGGAGGGTGAGCCTAACAAAGCTTTCAAGAATATCAAACAAGCTATCAAAGATGCACTAGTACTTAAGGCACCTGATTATAGTATCCCAATGCACATCTTTTCCTTTGCATCTTTTCATACTATTGCTGTCATTTTGTTACAAAAGAATAAGGATGGTTTTGAGCAGCCTATTGCATTCTTCAATAAATCTTTGCAGGCTATTGAATTGAAGTATGATATCAATGAGAAATAGGCATATGCACTTATCAAGGTAGTGAAGGCTTTTAGGTGTTACTTGATGGGGGCAGTTGTGATTGCTTTTGTGCCAAGTGCAGCAGTCAAGGATATCTTCTCATAGAAAGAGGTGTCTAGGAGAAGATGCAAATGGATCAATAGGATTCAAGAATTCCACATTGATGTCTATATTACTAAGTTGGTTAGAGGACATGGATTAGCAAAATTGATGGCCCAATCCAATCTTGATGCTAATCAGGTAAATCATTCTAAAATTGATTATACATGTGATATGGATGATTGTGTTTGGTATCAAGATATCATTTATTACTTGAGAAATATGAAGTGTCCAACAAACATGGATGACAATAAGAAAAGAACATTGAAATTACAGGCCATCAAGTATGTGATTGTGAGATGTAAATTGTATAGAAAAAATTTGGATTGCATACTTTTGAAATGTGTTGATGAAGATCAAGCTAACAAGTTGTTAAAAGAAATGCATGAGGGAATTTGTGGTGGACACTATATGGGTAAAACTACTACTCATAAGATCTTGAGAGCAGGATTCTGGTGGCCCACAATCTTCAAGGATGTAGAACAATTGGTAAGGAGGTGTGATTCTTGTTAAAGGTTCTCTAGTAGGCTAAAAATTTTAGGAAATATTCCATTAAGACCAGTAGAGGTACAAGCTCCTTTCCAACAATGGGGAATTCATTTTATAGGGGAGATACCAAAAAAGTCAAGTGGAGGACACTCATGGATCTTAGTTGCCACTGATTACTTCACAAAGTGGGTAGAGGCTATCCCCACAAGGAATGCAATAAGCAAGATGGTAATTGATTTCCTTTTGAATAACATTGTCACAAGGTTTGGGTGCCCAGAGAGAATACTAAGTGATAATGCCATGTGTTTCAGGTCTGCTAAATATGAGGATTTTTGCAAAGGTTTAGGAATTCAGATTTCTTATTCCTCACCTTATCATCCACAAGGAAATGGTCAGGCAGAATCTACTAATAAGAGTTTTATTAAAATCCTCAAGAGGATTCTTGAAAAGAACAAGAAGGCATGGAATGCAAAGTTGCCATTAGCTCTATGGGTTTATAGGGTGACAGTAAAGAAGGTAATTGGTTGTGCACCATTTGACCTTGTGTATGGAATACATGCAAGGATGCCTCAGAATAATCTGTTAGAGATGTATAAATTTGTACAATTATATGATGATGATATAGATGATGAGATGCAGCTGAGGATTGAGGATCTCATCAGGCTGGATGAAATCAGGAGAGAATCAGCTTCAAGAAATGCCAAGTTACAGTTACAGTTTAAAAACCTATATGACAAGAAGACTGTTGCAAGAAAGTTTGAGCCTGATGATTTAATATTAATTTGGAATGCTAGATTGGAGGATAGAGGAAAGCATGGTAAGTTTGATTTGATCTGGCTAGGGCCATATCAAATTCATGAAAAATGGGGCCAAGATTCTTATGTTATCAAATAACTAAATGGTAATGTTCAAGAATTGTCTGTTCATGGACAATTCTTGAAGAAATACTTCTCTTGAGGTATTCTTTTTTCCATGAATAGTAGATAGGTTTGTATATATGTGCATAGCCTTGTAAATTCTATAAAGTTGTCTGGTCCCTGGTCCTATTTTGTCTTAGTTGCAAGTTTACCTTGTCTATTCCTTATTGTTTGTCTTTTTCTGCTTGTGGGTGGTCTGCTTTAACCAATGATTCTAGATTCTTGCCATGCCTACAAGAGGCATGCATCCCCAGATAGAGCCACTGTTAGTCCATTTTCCTATCATAGCAAAAATCCTTTGAAAATGGCCTTTTCCCTGCAAATTTTGAAGTTGTCTCTACCTGGCCTGTACTCATAGTTTCAATGTGCAAGGAAAATCCACAAGGTCTTTTGGTGTGTGCTCTTGGCCCCTTGTTCTTCATTGTGTCACCTAGCTCCAGCTTTGATCACATCTCCTAAATTTCAAAATCTAGGGAGTTATTCAATTTTTAAGGTTTGCGAGAGATAGTTCTTAATATGCCAAATTGTCGAAAACCGATTGTTGTTTTCTATCTCTATTACTTTTGGGGTTTGCATGAAAACCTTGGTTGTTTTCGACTCGCACTTATCATCCCTGCTGCTGGGACTAGTTGATGGTTTGATTAAGGAAGAATACCTTGGATGTTTTCGATCCTTCGTTGAAAACCCTGGTTGTTTTTGACCTCGCATTTCTTCTCTTCTACCGGCACTCCTTGTTCCTCGGTCTTAAGTGTGCAAGTGCGATGGTTGGTGGGGCTAGATTCTTTAAGCAATAGAGGGAGGAGATCGACAGTTGGTGTATGAGTGTAAGGAATATTCCATGCTCATGAGATCATGCACCTACCATTGATCTTGTTTGTTTCAAGTGTTTCTTCGGTGGTGGTCCCGATGTCAGAAAGGAAGCGAAGGTGCATGTTTTCATTGGTTGTCACATGATCGCATGTTAGGAATTTATGACATGTGACCATGTGACTAATTGACATCTATCACTTGGGACCCATTGGAAAATAAGTGTGGTGGGACCTGTCTGCTCGGTGGCACTAATGTGTCAGTGTTCGATTAGTTGAGCCGGATGGTGATGTGGAATTGCAGTGGGCCCTGACATCCGTATAAAATCAACGGTTGGCGTAAAATCTTATGAAGTATGTCAGGTCTATGAGATTATGTGATGGCCGTCGATCTTCCTATGTGGGCCTGGTTGAATTTCTCGGTGTCTTTAGCAGTTGTGATAAAATGTTTAGCGGCCTGAAAAAATTTCTTCTTGTTCATTGGTTCACATGATAAATTGGCAATGCCCTAAGTGTTTTGGTGATTTAGCAAACATGCATTCATGCATTCTCTAAATGATTTGGCAATGACGTAAAGTTTTCCATGACTTGGCGATATTCTTTCAGTCACGCATTTGCCAAATAGGAGGGTAGAGTTTGCTGAGATGGTGGGACTGTCTTATGATATGTCGAGTTCTGATTGGCTGATGAGCGTTGATGTGGATATGTTGTTAGAGGGTCTGTGGAAAATGAGAGAATTTGGATGTCCACTTGCCAAATTTTGTGACGTGTCTTCTTCTCATTGGTTGGCTACATCAGTGACATGGTTTTTCTTAGTGGGGCCTATGTCTGTAGTGCCTGAGCATGTTTAACTTTTAGTGGTGAATGTTAGTGGGTTTTTGCATGTTCTCATAAGCCATTTTTAGGCTATGCGAACATGCAACTAACCATTAAAATGTCACCATTACGGACTTAAAGGCGGGCCCAATTTTCTGTCAAGGGTTTTAGCGGCGGTGTAGAAAGTCAAGTGTTGGCAGTTTGTCACATGTTCGCATAGCCTGTTTCTTGGCTATGTGATCATGCAAAAACTATGATGCATGTTGTAGTTGTGGAGTTAAAGGTGCATCTTGCCAATGTGCTTATTTTTGGTTGGTGGCTTGCTCGTGTGGGAGCATGACTTCTCAAGAGGGTTTTTGGTCGCAATTGCATGGCTAGGGTATTGTGGTCACATGATCGCAAGCATGAGTAGGGTGTCTTGCGATCATGGGACTAGTTATAAATGTAAACCAGGATTCCTTTAAGGGTCACCTGATTTGCTGGGAAAGATGGATCATCAACAACCATGTTTTAAAATGAACTAGGTGCCAAAGACTTGACTGTTGGAATTCAAATTCAAGCTTGCAGAGGGTTTTCACAGCAAAATGTAATGGTTTTGATGGTTTTAACGATAGTTTTTGATTGGTTTAATGGTAGTAGGTGTTGTAGTCTGGTTCGAGGGTCTCAGTGGTCAATGGCATGATATTTTTGTACCTAGTGGAGAATGTTGGCGGTGTGTCCCATGTTTGCATAGCCCTTTTCCTGGCTATGCAATCATGCGACAACCATTATTTTACAGGGTTTTCAAGTAGTGAACCATGTGCGATGAAGGGGGTTGCTCAAAATTAATTTTTGCAGGATAGTAGCAGTTGTGAAGTTGATGTTGAGGACTATTTTGTTGCTCAAGGTGTGTTTGTAGATGGTTGATTAGACTGGTTCTCATGGCAATTCCTTGATGTCATGTACTGAGCTCGCAATTTCTCATGATTACAGATCACTCTTAGATCTGATTATCCAGGTTGTTTGGTTTTTCACCCAATGTAATAAATTTTTGATTGGTTAAGTTGTTGTAGTGGGTGAAACCTTAGCCCTACCCTAGCTATCTTAAGCCTGTTGCATCCTATTTTGGGATTCCAAGGTAGTGAGTGGTATTTATTATGGAATTTTTGACTTAGTGAGGGGTTTTTTCCAAGATTTATTTTGGTCCCAGGTTGTTGATCTATAAACATTAGAAGAAGGAGAAACTAGATTTTGGGTCTGCATCCTATCTTAGTATTGCTTTGATTGTATACTAATTCTGAGTATGTTAATGAGAATGTTATTGGGTTCCAATCCTGCATTTGTGTATGTCTTCTTATTCTGGTTCTAGGCTCATATATGTTAGTATCACAAAGTGTATTAGCATATGGTAAATAAAGAGTATTATGAAGTCATCTCTGACTTCCTAACAAAGTTAGGATTAAAGTCTTTTGGGTGAGTTCAGTGAGTTCATAACCAGATAAGAATCTGATGTCCTTGTGTTTGAGGGAGAAGATTAATAGGCAAAGCACTTATCCTGAACCCAAGAGTGTTTGATTTATGATTTTCAGTTGATATATGCAATTAGTTGACTCTCTGCCCTAGGATAAGGCACTGGTCCATTCTTTGGAAGCTTTTCATGGTCTACAACCACACACACACACAAATTAAATGATAATATCTTTCAATCAGTCAGTAATGGGTATAGTAGTATATTATTTTGGATTCCTTTGAAGAAGTGAATCAAGGGTACACCCACCTAAGCATTAAGGCTCAAAGTGTAGAAGGATCTTGTTGATCCTTGTTAATTGGCCCTCTTTCTTGTAGACTTTGGAGTGGTGATAGAGTCAAGGTTATTTTAAAATTTATCCATCAAAGTATAAATCTACAAGTGAAGATCAAAGGGAAGAACCAACATGACCCCACAATAGTGGGTTACACTTTTTTACACATGCTCATTTTTGCTGAAATAACACATTTTTAATAAAATATGATGATTTAAGCATTGAGAGATTCCATTTCAAGGAATTAATTACAAATGGTTATCTCAAACCCTCTTAGATTAAAAAAATATTGATATAACATCTATTCTCCTCATTCATACCTGCAATGGAGTCTCCTTCACACCTATTAAAATGATGATAAAAATTCAGTTTGACTTTATCTTTTGGTAGATGAAATGAATCCATTTCAAAAAACTATCTATATAGGAAGGTACTACTAAGAAAAATCTTTCCAATGACTATAATGTTAATATATATTTAGTTTATTATGACTTTGTATTTAGAGTTTTACTAAATATAGATATTTCACCATATGTCTACCTCTATGTTTGATACTTAAGGAAAAATAGTAAACGAGAGAAAAAAATTTCTAAAAAATATCTATGCCCTACGTATTTAAATTCTCTTTCTATCCAAAAAAATAAAAATGAAATTGGACAAATACATGACAAGTTATAAGCTATGTAGTCAAGGTATGTAAAAATTATAGTTTAGCCAACTTCAAACGTTATAAAATATGAAATAATCGTAATAATATTGTCAAACTAATTGCATGACCTCCATATGGATGTTACAAAACTAAATTTGAAAAAATCACATTGATATTCTATTTTAGAAAAAAAGTTATGCTCTATGAAAACAATGTAACTCTTTGAAAATGATGTTTTTAGCAACATACCAATTTTTGTTGGAGAAAGAAAATACCATTCAAATCAATTCAAAAATAAAAATAAAAAATATATTTAGAATCTAGATAGAAAATCCTAAGAGAGTCTAATTTACTTCATCTTCCGATTTCAAACGGTTTAAGGACAATATGCATCTGAATTTGAAAGTTTTTTTTCAAAATGCAAAGTTAAGTGTCCATTTAGGAAAAAAGTGTAACCCACTATTGTGGGTTCATCTAGGCACATGGTGGAAGGATCTCTCATCACCATTACACAATGGAAAAAAGTGTAATCAATAAAAAAGTTTTCCTCGGGCGGTTAGTGGACAGAAGCCTCCTCAATTAGAGGCAACTAGGAATCCGGTTTCACAAGACATGCCTTCTCAATCAATTGCACAACCATTCACAGAAAATATTGAGGTTGATATCACTAATTATTAACAAAATAAGGTTATTTCTATGCCTGATCGTAGGGGTTAAAAAAATTAGTTGAATGTCATTAGGAGGAGGATATTTTTTTGTATAGTGATGGGTACATGAATGATATGAGGAGGGAGCCATGGTGGAGGAATCTAACTTGACTGAATGGTAGGAGGAGGGAGCCATGGTGGAGGAAGTTTGGGTGACTATGAAGGGTAAAAAAGAAAAGAAAACACAAGTATCATTTGATATGACCGTGCGATCACATAGGAAGGGAGATGCTAAAAGCAAATCTTGATTATTTCTGACTATTCTAGATATGTTGATAGATCTCTTTGATATTCAATATTTATAGGTAGTGGGTTCCCTTATAGTTGTCATATTGATTTTTAGTATTTATGGGGATTTGGTTTCCTTATTATAGCCTTCCCTAAGCTCGACTAGGTTATATTTCTAGGTTAATTAATAAATATATCTATTACCAAGAGAAAAAAAAGTGTGAAAAAATACAATAAAACATTGCAATTAAAAACTTGATGTAGTCATGCATTACAAACTTGATCTTTCTTTGGAAATTTTTTAACACTTAACACTTCTACCAAAATTCTCCTAACATTTTGGTAGGAACTTAGCTACATTGCAGCCTTGTTATTTAACTTTTTAAGTGCAATAAGGTAAAGTGTTTAAGTTTTTTCAAAAGTACATAGCTTTACTTTCCTCTTCACTGTGTAAAATTTTAATGTATTTAAGATAAAAATTAGTACATTGTATTGGATTTTATTAGATCATTTATATTTAATAGTGTGTATTGTATGTAGTTAAGATTAAAATTAGTAAATGGTATTAGCATTTATTAGAATTATTTATTGTTAATTTTGGGTTAGAATAATAGATATTATTTAAATTTTGTTTATATTTGTAAGAAGATTTATTTTTCAATTTTTCAATTTAAAATTATATTATGATTTTGAGTTGATGTATTTTAATCAATATTTAGTTATCAATCTAAATGTATAATACTCAAATAAATTTGAAGATGTTATATAAAATAGCAAAAAACTTATTTCATTTGAACCATCTAGAAGTTTATCAAGGGAATGTATCTATCCTTACAATTACCAACTATAAATTAAACCTACAATTATAATTAATGAAAAGTACTAGTCACTACTTGGCACTTGTTTCTTGTTTATTTTGAAAAATATTATTCTTATTATTATAATTTAATATTTTTAAAAGTAAATGATTGCCAAATTGAAGATTAAATGTAGAAGATTTTGTTTATATACTCATGCTCTTATACTCAAATCCTGCTCCCATCCTACAATACAATGCCTCTTTCTCTTAATGAGATAACTGGAATAACTAATAATACAAGACAATGTATCAATGTATTCTATTTTTTTAATTATTTGAAGCTTTTTTTCTAAATCTTGATTATTTTCACCACTATTCTATAATTTTGACTTGCTTAGAATTTCATGACATAATTAAAAGTGTAAATGTTTTACGACATAATGGGTGGTCCCACAAAAGTGTTTCCCACTTTTTGGCCAACTTTGACACTAAAATGAATATTCTAAAAAAGAACTTCACTTTCAGACACATATTACTACAAATCCGTTAAGAATTTGAAAATGATGTAAACTAGTATTTTTTTTTATCATTTTCTTTCTAGTTTCTAACTATATTTTTTTAAAAAAATTGGAATTGATTTGTGTCCATTTTTCCTTCTCTTTCGAAAAGTCATTTATATGAAAAATAAATATTTTTAAAGAGTGTCAGTCAATTGTTTCACCATAATTTTTCTTTGAAAAATGATAATGACACAATTATTTCAAGGTTATAATTGTAACATAATTACTTAGAGGATTATTTTGGTTTCATTCAATTTGGTTTGAAATTTTATATTTTATTGAGTTATGAAGTGACATTAACTGTAATTTAGACATAGGTTTCTTTGGTTCAATATAAATTGATTTTTATAGATCAAAATTTAATTTTTATTTTTTGATAGAAAATTAACAAAAATACCTATTGGATACATATTTTTCAACAAAAAGTTTCTCTATTTTTCTCAAAGCGTCAAACAGAGAGGTTGTGAAATGGTCAAACAACCTATATTTAATAAAACTAAAAATATAGTCATGATAAAATAAATATATACTAAAAGTATAGTCATTGGAAAGCTTGTTCAGAGTAACTGTTACCCTAATTTTTGTATGCATTCAAATTTGGCTAAAACCCATACCCAGGCCTCTATTTTTATCTTGCCTACCATCCCTAAAATTTTCATGAATTTGTCTTTTGTTTCCTGGCCTCTACAGTCTTTTTATTCCCTGGTCTACAGTTTAAATATTTGAAAAAGTAGCCGTTTGTGCGAAATTGACCCTGTAAACCCTAGCCCCTCTTTCTATTTTCATGTTACCTTTATCTACAACTTAAGTGTCTTCAAAACCCATGTGCATAATATTTCCTTTCGGTCACTTGTTCGCTAAGACTTCTGGCAGTCACCTTTTCCTCTTAGTGAACTAGCGATTGTAATGTTTCTCTTAGTCACAAGATAAAGTGGCGGTTCCCCTAAACATTCAGTGACTTCATGGATTGCCTTTCAGTCAGGCATTCACTAACTATAACCCCAGGTTGGGCCTTTGGTTTTGCGATCCTGTGAATGCCTTGTTCGCATATTCTGCAGACTTAACCAAGGTGAAGATTTCTATTCGGCAACTGAGCAATTCTTCCTTTGGTCATGCATTCGCTAAGGCTTTCAGAGTTAAATTTTTAGTGGGGTCCCAGTTGATGAGATCAATGGTTGTCGTAAGATATCATAGCATGTGTCAGAGGCTCGCAATATTATGACAACCGTCGATCTTTCCTTTTCTTAGTGCTTCATGCCTTTGTGAGTCCATTGCCACAGTGTCCTATGTGGAGGTATTTCATTGGTCAAAGGGAGATGACTTGTAATTTGTCAAAGGGCCCGATTGTCAGTCCTCTTTTGATCTAACGGCTGGCATGTTTTCTCATGAAAAGTGTCAGAGGTATGCAATTTTCAGACTATCATTGATTTCTCCTGGTGAAGTAACTCTTCATGCCTGGCAGGTCCACTACTACATGTATTCAAATGGCAGCTTCTAATTGGTCCACATGTGCTGAGTCAACTTATTCATTAGTGGGACCAAGTTCTTTCAGCGGTTAGAGGCTCTGACATTTGCAGAGGATCGATGGCTATCATATGTTCGTGAGGCTTTGTGTCAGACCATGAGATCATGCGACAGCTATTGATCTTGCTTTATCTCAGAGCATTCTCGGTGGGTCCTTTCTTGCTGATGTGTTCCCTTCCTATTGGTTTCTACATGATGATGAGGACTTCTAGGTGGACCAATGTGTCAGAGGGGTCCTGGTCTAATATAGATCTACGGCTGGTGTAAAGGTGCAAGGAATATTCAGGGGCCATGAGATCATGCACCTGCTGTTAGATCAGAATCTTATCTTTAGTTGGTCCGTCATCAGAAGGCTTGCCAAGGTGTTGCTGATGAGGTAGTCAAAGTGAATAAAAGATTGACAGGTGGCAAGTCTGGGCCTAGGTTTGACAAAATATTAACTTCTCTTTGGTCTCTCATTCACATGATAAGATAGCAGTCCTCTAAATGATTTGGCAAATGCGTGAATGTGTGTATCCACAAGATCGTAGGATAAGTTAGTGAGGCCCTAAAATTCTCAGCGATCTAGTGATCATCTTCAGTCGCCAGTTTGCCAAATGTAAGCTAGAATTCTCATGAGTGGTTTAAGGTGTATTTAGCGAATTGGTGAATGAAGGATTTCTCTTATTCATGGGATATAACCAGGGTTAGTGAAAGGACCTAGTGATTTAGTGAAAAGCCTTGTTCACTGAATCGCTTGACCAGACCAAGGTAATCCAAAGGATCTCGTGACTTAGAATTCTTCAGTCACCTAGTCGCTGAAAGACTTAAAAGAGAAAAGGGCTCGAGCTGGGTCCAAAAATGATAGAGGTGCTGACATGTTCACTTCCTATTAGCCGCTGACTTCCATGGTGTTTTTGACTTGTTGAAAAGGTTTTGAAGTTGTTTTTTTCAAGAGGATCTAGGCTATTCATCTATCGAGAATTAAAAGACATCAACGACCACATTTTAAAATGACCGGCTAGGCGTTGTAGTTCAAATTTGAATATCTCCATGGGGTGTTTTGCCAATTTTTTATTCAATGGGATATAGCGGCAAGGTAGCTCAAAGAATTTATGTCTCCAGGACATTTACAGTTAAAAGAAGATAATGAGGAAGTTTGGGTGGCCGTCATGGGTCGATTCTTGTCTTAGAAAAGTACTAGCTTGAGTATTCATGTTGAGACTTTGTGTAGGAAAGTAGACAAGTCCAGTTCGCTTGTTTGCAGGTTGATGTAGTACAAGGATGGGCATGCAAAATTGAGGTCTGATTAAGAGGATTATAACAATCAGGTTTGGGAACTATTTTTTGATGGAGCTAGAAGTAGACATGATTCTAGTGGTGGTGCTATGCTAGTGTCCCCAAAGGGGGAAAGGTATTATACTACTTTTAGATTCAGTTTCTCCTACACTAGCAATATTGCAAGGCATGAGAGTCTAGTCAATGGACTAGAGTGGGCTAGAAAAAGAGGGCTTAAGACCTTAAAAGTTTATGGTGATAGTGAGTTAGTTGTCAGCTAAGTAAGAGGGATAAGTGCAACCAAAAATGACATCCTAAAAGTACACAAAGATAGAGTTTGGGATATAATTGAAGATTTTTGTGCTTTTAATATTGTTGCTATCTCTAGGAAGCTAAATCAAAATGCAGATAGGTTAGTTGCTGTTGGATCTCAGTATGATATTCCAAATAGCATTTCAAAAGAAATAGATCAATAGCATATCAAGGTGATTGTTAGACCATCTATTCCTGATAATGATGTCAATTGGCAAGTGTTTGACAATGATGAACAAATTATGCAATTCTTGTTTGAAGAAGATGTCTTTTCAGAGCATAATCAAGATAGGCTATAACAAAACTATGGTGATGAGGTGATACAACTTAAGTCTAATAAGATACCTAGAGGTCTTGTTACATTGGAGGCTATCTTCAACAAGGATGATGAAGTCAAGAAAAATAAAGCTGGCCTAGTAATCCAGCAAGAATATTGTGTTGAATTAGAGTTGGAACCAGAAAGGAGCCTACAATTTGGAAAAGTAAACACTGAATTGGAAAAGAAAGCTTACACTTATTTATTCAAAGAATTCAATGATGTTTTTGCATGGCAATATGATGACCTCAAAGGTTTTGACCCTACCATTGCTCAACACACTATTAAATTAGAACCTAAAGCCAAACCAATAAGGCAGAAGCAAAGGCCTGTTAATCCCAAGCTTGAGCCACTTATGCATAAAGAACCACTCAGACTAATAGAAAGTGGTATCATCTACCCCATCAAGCATACTGTTAGCATGTGCAAGAAATTTCATGGCTCCTAGTCTTTTTCCCCTGCTCTCAGCAATGATTTTTCTGCTCCTTGGTTAAACCTTAGGCAAAACGTTCAGAATCTAGCCGTTAGGTTTCAAAATTCAAGTGTGCCCTAAATTTATTCTTTTAGCACGTTACCTTTTCACGGGTCACTAAAAAGTGCCTATTCCACATGTGCCTTTTAAACAGGTTCCTTTTACCAAGTTCACGGTTAGGTCTTTTTGGTTTTGGCAGGTCCCTTTTAGTTCTTTTCCTAAGTCATAGCTCCCTGGCTGCTTTATTTTTTCCTAAGTTTGGGCGCCTTGCAAAATTTAATATCTCCTAGTGTTCTTAGCTTGATCTTGTGGAGTTGTCAGTGGGTCCATCTAACAGATCCCTTGTCAACATTTTGTGATTGGTCCATGGGTTGGTGATTGTGCGTGTGTCAGTGGGACCTGTATTTCTGAAGGCTCAGTGGGACCTGACAGTGTCAGAGGATCGATGGTTGGCGTAAGTTTGCATGGGATTTATCAGAGCCATGTGATCTTATTCTAGCTATTGATGTTACTTTTTGTCAGGCGGCAGTTCGTCGGTGGGTCCTATTTGCCAGGTGGTTTTTATGTGCCACACTGTTCTGAGTTGGCAAGTTTTCATTCGTCCATGTGTTGATGAGTTGGTTTATGTCAGAGGGCCCATGTTGAAAGATTTTAATCTAATGGTCGGTGTATGATCGCAAGGAATATTCCAAGCCTTTGTGATCATGCACCATCCGTCAGATTTTATTCCATTTTGGCAGGTAGCGGTGGTAGTTTGCTGGCGGTTATTCGCATGTTCGCTTAGCCTTTTGCAAGGCTATGCGATCATGCAACTAACATTTTCTATTAGCTCCATGTGGTGGTGGTTGCACTGGCATTTATCTTCATGGGTTGTCACATGTTCGCATAGCCCATTTTTGGGCTATGCGATCATGCGATAGGGTGCCATGTGTGTTGGGGCTCACTTGCAGTTATTTGGTGGTCCCATTGGTAGATGGTGAGGTCATGGTGATTTCTGGTTGGTCTGGGCTAGCAGGATGTTAAAGTTTGAATGTGGGCCATTGTTTCTCTGTAAGCGCTAAGGAGTTAGCCATTGTGTTTCAAATTCAATTTTTTCTAAGAGTTCCCAGCGATAGAAAGTACTAAGATTTATGGAATTCATTGCAGAAATGACCCTGTTCAGTGAGAAGTGACTAGTTTTCCATTTGCGGTGTGGTCCAGGGTGCTATTGGATTGTTTGCAGAGCTTGTACCATTTTGGTTGTGTGGTCAAGGCATGCTGCAGGGTGTCCTTTTGAGCCCAGTTTTGTGATCCCTATACATGCAGAGGAGTTTTCATGATTGTGGATCATTTCAAGATTTCCTCTTTCCTAATTTCCTATGTTTCCCGCCCTTGTAATAACTTTTTGGACCGTTTCTAGTAGGTTGGGTGGTTGAAACCCTAACCCTAGTCATCCGTAGCTTGTTGCTGATTTTCAAGATGACTAGGGGGTATAAGTTGCATTTTTTTTTAATTTTGAAAGGGTTCCAAAATATTGTTGCTTTTGGTCCTTGGTTTTGATTGTAATATATTGATAGAAGTCTGATTTTGTGACTTCTCTTATCTTGGTATCATTTTGATTGTATGTTGATCCTGATTATGTTAATGAGAACATTCTTGAATCCCAATCTTGTCTCTTGTGTATGTCTTCTTTCTTGTCTCTGAGCTCATATATGTTAGTTTCACAAAGTGTGCTGATGTATGGTAAACAAAGAGTATTTTGAATTTATCTTTGAGTTCCTAAAAAAGTTAGGATTAAAGTCTTCTAGGTGAATTTAGTGAGTTTGCAGTCAGGTGTAGAATTTGATGTCCTCATGCTTGAGGGAAAGGGGTAATAGGAAAAGAACTTACCTCAGATTCCATTGTGTTTGATTTGAGGTATCTAGTTGAGGTATACAATTAGGTGACTCTGAGCCTTGGGATAAGGCATTGGTCCTTCCTCTTGAGGTATGCATGGTTAACAACTACAAACACAAACATCATTTGATAAATCTTTAACAGTCTTATGTGAGACATAGTGGAATATTGTTTTAGACTCCTTTAGAGAAGTGAGTCAAGGGTACACCCGCCTAAGCATTGAAGCTCAAAGTGTAGAAGGATCTTTTGATCCTTATTAGTTGGCCCTCTTCCTTGTGGACTTTGGAGTGGTGATAGAGTTAGGATTTTATTTAGATTATCCATCAAAGTGTAAATCTGCAAGTTGAAGATCAAAGGGAATAATCCACAACCAACACATACTAGTTGGGTTTCCAACCTTGTTCCTGTCAGGAAGAAGAATGGGGAGTTGAGGTTATGTGTTGACTTCAAGGATCTTAACAGGGCCTCTCTAAAAGACCACCATCCACTACCCTCCATGGAACAAATCTTACAATGTGTCTCTGGATCTAAGAGATTTTGATTATTGGATGGCTATTCAGGATATAATCAGATCATAGTGAATGAAGAGGATCAATATAAGACTGCATTTACAACCAAGTGGGGAACCATGGCTTATCTAAAGATGCCTTTTGGTTTGTCAAATGTAGGTGCTACATTTCAAAAGGAAATGGATATAGCCTTTAAGAGCCTAATGTACAAGTTTGTGCTAGTCTACTTAGATGACATAACTATCTATTCTAAACATGCAGTAGATCATATCAAATATTTGAGGAAGATTTTTGAAAGGTGCGGAGAATTTGGGATATCTCTTAATCCCAAGAAGTGTGTGTTTACAGTTCATGAAGATAAATTATTGGGATATGCAGTGTCCAAAGAAGGGATTACAGTAGATCTTGAGAGAATTGCAGCTATCCTAGAGCTACCCCTACTACATCACAAGAAAAGCCTCCAATCTTTCATAGGAAAGATTAATTTTGTGAGGAGGTTCTTGCCTAACATTGTAGATTTACTAAAGCCTTTGACAAGCATGTTAAAGAAGAGTTCAACTTTTAGTTGGACCAAAGAAGGGAGAGTCAATTTCCAAGCTATTAAAGAGGCCCTAACAGAAGCCCCTACCCTCTTGAAAACTTTAGTAAGGATTTTATCCTATATGCTTATGGAGGTCATGATGCTATATCTACAATGTTGACCCAAGAAAATTCAGATGGATTGGAGCAGGCTATTGCTTTCTTTAGCAAAGGTTTAGAAGAGTATGAACAAAGATACTCTTTTGTACAAAGGCATGTACTTGCTGTGGTGAAGAGCCTCAAAAATTTTAGATATTTGTTGACCCATAGCAAGGTACACTTGAAAGTTACTCATCCAAGTGTCAAAGAATTTCTTCTTTCCAAGGACCTAAATGAGAAAAGAGCTAGTTGGATCATCAAGGTGATGGAAATGACATAGATATTCAAACTATCAAGCTAGTTAGAGGAAGAGGTCTTTGTGAGCATTTGGCAGGGGATGAGAGTTCAAAGAAATCAGAGAAAATGGATGCATCTTTGGTTCTGCATTCTATAGAAGAATAGGACAAGTCAATAAGTTGCTTGCCTAATATGATCAATTATTTGAAGATAGGACAATGTCTTATAGGTTTGGATTCAATAAAAAGGAGGTATTATAGGTTACAATCTATTCCTTTTGTGCTGATAGATGAAGTTCTTTTCAGAAAGGATCACAATGGTGTCCTTTTAAGATGCATAGATTCAGAAAAGATAGTTGATGTCCTATTTGAGTTTCATGATGGACCTTCTGGTGGTCATTTTCCCCCTAGGACTACTACTTTTAAAATCATGAGGGCTAGGTACTATTGGCCATCTATCTTTAAGGATAGTCATGATTATGTGAGAAAATGCATCAAGTGTGCCATGTTTATAGGAAAAGAAAGGCTGGCAGCCTTGCCCATACAACCAATTAGAACAGAGTAGCCTTTCATGAAGTGGGGTATAGATTTCATTGGAATGATCAACCCTCCATCTAGTGCAGGCCATAAATGGATAATCACTACAATAGATTACTTCACCAGATGGACAGGAGCAATTGCATTAAAAAATGCCAATGAGAATGCTGTATTGAGTTTTTATGATGATATAGTTCATAGGTTTGACACTCCTGATTCCATCATTTCAGATAATGCATTAGCATTCACAAGCCTCAAAGTCTTAGAGTGGGCAGTCAAGAATGACATCTATCTAAATACCAGCTCCAATTACTACCCCGAAGGCAATGGCTCAGCTGAATCAACAAATAAGAACTTGATTAAGATAATCAAGAAGACTCTACAAGACAATCAGAGGGATTGGCATACTAAGCTCATGTCTGCAGTGTGGTTAGATAGAATTACCCCAAAGAAGATCATTGGTAATTCTCCTTACATGCTAGTGTATGGAAGAGAGGCTAAGTTGTCCATTTCAACTAAATTACCAGCCCTAGACTTAGCCACTTAGTATGCCCTATTTGAAGAGGAGGATCCCTTGCAGATCAAATATGCTTAGTTGATGGAGCTAGAGGAAATCAGAGATAAGTCAATGCAGGATATGGAGTTTCAATAGATTCAAACAAAGAGGAGTTTTGACAAAAGAGCTAGGATCAGAAATTTCAAGGTTGGGGATGTAGTCCTTAAGTGGGATGAGTTCAGGTCTAGACCTAGCAAGCATACCAAATTTGATTCATTTTGGGGTGGACCATTTGTTATAATAGAGTGCAGGGGATCCAATGCTTTCTAGCTATCAAGTCTTGAAGGAGTTTCCTTGCCAATATCAATAAATGGTTTCCACTTAAAGCCCTATTTTGAGGTTAATCCCTCTCTATAAATTCTTGTAAATATGCTTTCCCCTTCTTTCTTTCCCTACTTTCTAAGTTAGTTTCCTAATTTCCAAGAAGTGCCTGTGCACAAGTTTGTCTTCTTGTGTTCAGTTTCATCTCTCTGTCAAGTTTTGTGTTCAAGTTTTATGTCAAGGCCACTGATCCATGTCTAGTAGGCTGACATACAGTAGAAATCACCAAAATGTTACCCTAATTTTTATATGCATTCAAATTTGGCTAAAATCCATACCCAAGCCTCTATTTTTATCTTGCCTACCATCCCTAAAATTTTCATGAATTTATCTTTTGTTTCCTGGCCTCTGCATTCTTTTTATTCCCTAGTCTACAGTTTAAATATTTGGAAAAGTAGCCATTTGTGCTAAATTGACCCTGCAAACCCTAGCCCCTCTTTCTATTTTCATGTTACCTTTATCAGAAACTTAAGTGTCTTCAAAACCCATGTGCGTAATATTTCCTTTCGGTCGCTTGTTCGCTAAGACTTCCAGCGGTCACCTTTTCATCTTGGCGAACTAGCGACTACAATGTTTCTCTTAGTCATAAGATAAAGTGGTAGCTCCCCTAAAAATTTAGCGACTTCATGGATTGCCTTTCAATTAGGAATTCACTAACTATAACCCTAGGTTGGGCCTTTGGTTCCGCGATCCTGCGAATGCCTTGTTCGCTTATTCTGTAGACTTAACCAAGGTTGAGATTTCTATTCGATGACTGAGCAATTCTTCCTTTAGTCCCACATTCACTAAGGCTTCCAGAGTTAAATTTGTTGTGGGCTCCCAGTTGATGAGATCAATGATTGTCATAAGATCTCATAGGATGTGTCAGAGGCTCACAATCTTATGGCAACTGTCGATCTTTCCTTTTCTCAGCGCTTCATGCCTTTGTGGGTCCATTGCCACGCTATCCTATGTGGAGGTATTTCATTGGTTAAAGGGAGATGACGTAATTTATTAGAGGGCCTGGTTGTCAATCCTCTTTTGATCTAAGGACTCACATGTTTTCTCATGAAAAGTGTAAAAGGTATATGATTTTCAAATTGCTATTGATTTCTCTTGGTCACATAACTCTTCATGAATGGCAGGTCCACTACTACGTGTATTCAAATGGTAGCTTCTGATTGGTCCACATGTGCTAAGTTAACATATTCATTAGTTGGACCAAGTTATTTTAGCGGTCAGAGGCTCTGATATCTATAGAGGATCGACGGTTGTAGTATGTTTGTGAGGCTATGTGTCAGACCATGAGATCATGCGACAGTCGTTGATCTTGCTTTATCTCATAGCATTCTCGGTGGGTCCTTTCTTGCTAATGTGTTCACTTCCTATTGGTTGCTGCATGATGATGAGGACTTCTAGGTGGACCGATGTGTCAGAGGGGTCCCGGTCTAATATAGATCTATGACTGGCGTAAAGGTGCAAGGAATATTCGGGGGCAATGAGATCATGCACCCGCCATTAGATTAGAATCTTATCTTTAGAGGTTCCATCGTCAGAAGGCTTGCCAAGGTGTTGCTGATGAGGCAGTCAGAGTGAATAAAAGATTGACAGGTGGCAAGTCTAGGCCCAAGTTTGACAAAATGTTTGGCATCCCCGATAACTTCTCTTTGGTAACTCATTCGCATGATAAGATAGTAGTACTCTAAATGATCTAGCGAATGCATGAATGTGTGTATTTGCAAGATAAGTTAGTGAGGCCCTAAAATTCTCAGTGATCTAGGGATCGTCTTCGGTCGCTACTTCACCAAATGTAAGCCAGAATACTCATGAGTGGCTTAAGTTGTATTTAGCGAATCGGTGAATGAAGGATTTCTTTTGTTCGCGGGATATAACCAGGGTTAGTAAAAGAACCCAATGATTCAGTGAAAAGTCTTGTTCGCTGAATCACTTGACTAGACCAAGGTAAGCCAAAGGATCTCATGACTTAGAATTCTTTAGTCACCTAGTCGGTGATAGACTTAAAAGAGAAAAGGGCTTGAGGTGGGTCCAAAAATGACAGAGGTGTTGACATGTTCGCTTCCTATTGGCTGCTGACTTCCATGGTGTTTTTGACATGTGGGAAAGGTTTTAAAGTTGATTTTTTCAAGAGGATTTTGCCTATTCATTTATTGGGAATTAAAAGACATCAACAACTACATTTTAAAATTATTGGCTAGCCATTGCAGTTCAAATTTGAATATCTCTACGGGGTGTTTTGCCAGTTTTTAATGGGATATAGTGGCAAGGTAGCTCAAAGAATTTATGTCTCTAGGACATTTACAGTTAAAAGAAGATGATGACGAAGTTTGGGCAGCTGTCATGGGTCGATTCTTGTCTTAGAAAAGTACCAGCTTGAGCATTCATGGTGAGACTTTGTGTAGGAAAGTAGATGAGTCCAGGTCGCTTGTCTGTAGGTTGATGTAGTACAAGGATGGGCACGCAAACTTGAGGTCTGATCGGCTATGATTTTGTAGAGATATATTTATGATCAGATTTGATCAGCTAGGGTTTTGATTATTGTATTGCAAAAATTTTATAACCCTAGTTAGGTTTTCTGACTCCTGCCTGCGTGCAGTTGAGTATGTATATATTGTATTTTTGGAGCTTTTGAGCTCAGAGTTGGACAATTTGTAGAAGAAATTCATCTTTTATTAAGGGTCATCTATGGTATCCTTTCTACCCTCTGGCTTATATAGTTATATTTTTCCCATTGATGATTCAGATATTGCAGAGGTATTTTGTGACAATCCTTCATGTCCCTATGCTTCCTTGTCTAAATTATCTCTTATTGGATTAAAGTATATGATGCTTTTAGTGATGTCTTAGGGTTTCTAATCCCTCTTGCTTTCTGTGATTTTGTGTGTTATTTCATTTGATCTAATTTAGATGCTTTTATGGGTATACTTCAACCCCCTAACAGTCTTGTCTCATTCCTACACCGAGTTGCAAAAGTGAATGTCTGTTTACAGGTCATAGGTTGTGTCTTATGTTCAGAACCTCCTATGAAACACTTTTGCAAGACTATTCAGTAAGTATTCATCTATTAGACCTGAGCTTTTCATTGGTTCTATTCCTCTATACTGAGATCCAAACCCTAATTTTGGTGTATCACCTAGTAGGTAGTTTTCTTTCAGTCATTTCCCTTTCCAAGCATTCCTTCTATCCCTTTCCCTCAAAAGTTTTTTACTTTCATGTCTAGAAGAAAATTAAGGTGATTATCCAAGAGGAACCATCCCAGAACCTGGAGGTCTCATCTCAGTTAGCATAGGTCCCACAACCTGGAGATGATTCCCATGTTATACTAGGTTATCAAGACTACGAGAGCTTGAGACAAAGGTGTAGACTTAGTGTATAACAGTAAAAAAATATGTCTCAGAATATAGTCTTATTTAGCCATTGATTGAGCCCTCATAAGGGCATTTTTTGGGCCTTTGAATGAACACCTCTTCAAAAAAATTGATCCAAAGGCCTTTATGAAAAGGGGGGTATGATCGAACACCCCTTGAAAAAATTTGGTGAATATTCCTGTAACGCCCCGCCAAGAGACCCAAGAGAATTACACTAAAATTATACTAAGTTATGCAACAATTTTTTTTTGTTTACTAATGTTAACAAGCACATTGAATAAAGCATCACATTGTTCTACAAACATCAGTTTAAATGAACACTTCATATGTTTTGTTCCCAAGGGTCCCTGACGTAGTATTACTTTATCAAACTAACACTACGCTATCATGATCGAATGTTAAAGAACTTTTAAGTACATAGTAGAATTAAATACATCACTTAAATCAATATTACATTACAACACATGATCACCTACATCCGCTACACATGTCGTAGGGTATGCGGTGATATTTAATACAAATACAAGTATCAAAATACATCATGAATCCACGTAGGGATCATTACTAATCAAATGAAACCTCTTACAATTACAAGATAATATCTTCTAGCAACTAGGTACATAAATCTGCAACAAAAGAGATAGACTGATCCAAGTGTACAATCAAGTGACAAAGGGTAAACCGCAACAGTCTCAATTGAGAAGTACACTACCTCCCGACCATGTGGAACCCAGAGGTCCACCCCACCGTGCTAGGGAGATAACACCAGGCCCACACACACACTAAGGACCAATCCACAAGTGTCACCTAGGAAGATATCTCTAGAACAAGAGGGTTTACAGGTTACCAGAGGCACTGACCTATGTAGGTTATCTACAATGTGAGTAGGGAGGTGTCATCACGTAGATCCACCCTTGAGTTTAGTCCTGAAGGTTCCTCACTGAACCGACGGCACTCAAGCGATCATACGTGGCACCGATATCTCTCATGAAGACAAGTATATCGATGATGCATCTAGCATCTTCCCGCATCCATCCTTAGTCTTAACTAGCACTCAAGGCATGGGCGAGGTATCTCACAAATTATCTTTTTAATGTTCTCCTATCTAGATCAATTTTTATAATGTTATCACTGGAATTAAGAAACTTGTTAATGGATGATCCGTCAGCCACTTGCGGGCCTCGGCGATCCATTGCAAGCCACCCCCTACATCACACCTAGATAACCTACCCTAGTTTCCAATCAACTCCCATCTTGGTTTATGGCCACATAGACCAAGATAAGCCCCAATAAACAGATAACCAAATAATTCATACTTACAAATCAAAACAATTTCTCACTTGGCCACTAACTCAAATTAATCCACCAGGAGGTAATAATCAAAGGATCAAAAGGATATCTCAACCTTGATCTCACATTCACACTTTCTCCATCAAGAAATAGAAAACAGAATTCCGCAACACATCATAAAACATTCAACAGCATAGATAACTAATATCCACATCATATACCCGGCCTCTGGATTTCACCCCCTAATTGGTCATCTAACCCATATGCAGATCGACTACACCAATAATATAATTCACATGCACGTACAATTACACAATAAGAGAACATCGAAACACAATGAGATAACATTTCATAATGAAGGCAAAGTTACATAAATCATTTAACAAGTAAATCTTCCTTTTGCTCACAAAGGTAACAAGTTCATATAGATGTGATTTTCTAATCTACTTTATATATATATTTTTCAATGTCCATATAATCTATTGAAAAGGGTGAAAATGGAACATTGTGATTATGAAATTTAAGACACCATGCTAATCCCGCTTAATAATTTCAATATATTATCAAATTAAAATGAACTAGTTAACCCAATAATCAATTACGAAAAGCTAATACTAATATCTCCCTATTATCTATAGACATTGATTATAAAGTACGTTCATTATCCTATTAAAAGATTATATTATATCCATTAAAAGTTATAGACATACTTTAACTCCCAATGTTACAATGTAATATTAATTATATTTATTAATGTATTAATTAATTAAACTCACAATTCATAAATATATTTCTCAACTTTAAATAAAACATACATAAATTTATACATATCAATTTCCTATTCCACTAAATCCTAGATTAGCTTTTTAAATAAAGTACCTATTCAAATTCAAATAGGCTCTAATCTAATAAGCCTCTTATTAGTCAAATCCTAGCATAATGGCCTACTTGCTAAAACAAATCCCTAGGTTCCTAATCTACTATCCACCTCATCTCCATAGTGGATAAAAATAAACAATTTAAAAATGAGGGAAGTGGGTACTAGCCCCAAGGTGGCGCCCAAGTCAAAAGATTTTGAACAAGGCAATAAATTTATAAGCATGGGCTAAGGAAACCCACGCCACTTTTCATAAGGGCTGCACACATATTAAATATGATATGGGAGGTACTTTGACCAACCCAAGGCAAAGGAAGAAAGGCAGTCCAAGTGGGTGGTGCGCCTAGCAAGGAGAAGGACACTTTTATGACAAAAGGGGAGATGTCAGATTTCAAATCCCCAAGTATGGTACGCATGGAAGGAGGATACAAGAAGTCAACACAAGTTATTAAGTCTTGGCAGGTCATTATTGCAAGGATTCAAGAGACCAATAAAAGGATAGTATTTTAAATCTTTTTTTTGATAATGTCACATCTCATGACCTTAAAAACCAACATGGGGAGATGGTCTTGGCAAGATTTTAAATACAAAAAAACTTTTTCAAACCGCATCACCTGCGCCTAGAGTCTTAGTGGGGCCCTCAACAAATGGAGGGTGACATAAGGGGTCTTTAAAGCATGTCAAATATAAAACATTACAAGGTGAAGACTTAAAGACTAATAGCTACTTTAGGAGATGTTATAGTTTAAATTTATTTTAGTTAATATCTATTGGTCAAAAAGAATATTCTTTGTGTAAAACTTGGGAATATAGTAGTCTCCATATATTTTCCAGAATGTATGTTTGGCTTCAAGTTTTAAGTTTTATTTGTGCTTGTTTCTTTTCTTAAGGACTTCGTTGATTTTGTCATCCATGTAATGAAGTATGGTCTCCAAATTGGTTTCTAAAACAATATATTGGATTCTTGATTTCAAAATGATATATATATATATATATATATATATATATATATATATATATATATATATATATATATATATATATATATATATATATATATATATATATATATATATATATATATATATATATATATATATATATATATATATATATATATATATATATATATATATATATATATATGATCAATTTAATGAATAAATGGCAAGTAAATGGGTCTAAATACAATGATTTTCATTGAGATTATGAAGCATCAAGCTCTCTTGCTTTTCAATTTGGTTTCATCTATGGTTGAATTGAGAGGATTTATAATTGAAACAATGTAATCTCACAAATGTAAACTAAAATTCTCATTATTTTATTTTCTCACTCCACATTTAGAGAAGGTAACTATGCTCTCTCATTAATGGAAATTTTAAAACTAACATGGAAACATACTAAGGGAATTCGAAACCTACCTGATTCTCAAAGCAGGTTGATGAAGCCAGCCTCTCAACTGTGATCCCAATGTGCTCCACAAACTCAATCCTCCTCTTCTTGCTTTCTTCTCCTTCTCCAAGCCTTCTCTTCTTCCTCTATTTTCTTCTCCAAAAATTGCATAAAAAAAAAGTGGTGACAAGTCTCTCTCTTTTGCCTCTAAATTGGCTTGGAAAGTAGGGAAGAAATATTTTATTATTTTCCCCCTACTATTCGAGTCAACTACCTAAAATGAGATAATTTAAAATTGTAGAATTTCTTTTTCTTTTTATTTCTTCTTCTTGAATTTCATTTCTTTTTATTTTCAATTTATCATTTGGTTTAAGTTATATCACTCAATATCTCAATATTATATAGTAAGTTGTGTTTATATATAATCATATATATACAATTAACGTATATACAATTAATAATAGTATAACCATAAGGGACATAGTGTAAGCATATGTATCTGATTATGTCATAACATAGTAATAACATAATATTTACCAATGTGTCAACATAATTTCAATGACTATCAGAGATCAGACATGAGATCCACAAGGTCAAAATGCGACACTGACATGGAACAACACCTAAGACAATATCATGCTCAACTGGGAAAACATATATCGGATTCGTTCTACCAGAATGAATATGATTCAGGTAAGTCAAGTAAGGTCCCATCCGTGTTTTTAGGATGGTTAGGTAAGGTTAGGGAATTGGCCTAGGTGCTAACTCCCCTTCTCCACCATTGAGACATAATGACGGCACGCTCATCCTGTCAAGCCAGGGAAGTCGATGCCCGGTACCTGCAACCTGCATAAAAACCATTGCATGTACATGTGCATATATAACATACTATCAGACAATGGTAGGGATGGCTAGGACGTGTGGACCCGACTAAATGCAGGTAACTATGCCTCCTCCTCTACCATACATGCATGTCAACAGAAAAGAAAACATATATGATAACAAACATGATACCATACACATGCGGGTATGGGGTAAGTACCAAATATATTCATCATCTAATTACTTCAATTTATAAATGCATTTGAAACATCATATAAAATCCATCATTACTAGATTTAACCATCACGTAAAGTTTTGTTTCGGGTTCAAACATGACAATTAACATCCAAACTATAATTGTTTAATCACACACCACAATATGAATATAACATATGATATATGTCTGATCTAATCAACCAAGATAAAATAGTATCAGACTAAACATAGTCTCAACAATAATCAGATGTGAGGGGTATTACATCCTCCCCCCCTAGGACTAGGCTTACTCCTGGAAGCCTGCAAACAAATAAGGATAGGCATCCCGCAATCGAGATGCATCCTCTCAAGTAGCTGTGGTCTCATCATTTGGGTCCCATTGGACCCTGGCCTAAGGAATAATACGGCCTCTGAGTATGATATCCCAAAGTTCCAGAATGCGCACGGGCTCCAGAGCCAGCTGCTCATCCTCGACCTGTAATGCATTCCAATCAAGAACATGTGTCACATCTGGAATATATTTCCTAAGAACAGAAACATGGAATACATCATGTATGTGAGATAGGCTAGGTGGCAATGCAAGATGGTAAGCAACTGGACCTATCCTCTCCAAAATCTCAAATGGGCCAACAAATCGAGGTGCCAATTTAGAACCCTTTCCATAACGGATTGGACTCTTCCTTGGACGCACTCTCAAGAACACCTTATCCCCGACTGAAAACTAAATATCTGTCCTATGAGCATCTGCATATTTCTTTTGTCTATCCTGTGCAGTGGTCAAATGCTCCCGAATGTGCTCAACCTGCTGCTCCATATCACGAAGCATCTCTGGCCCCAAAAGAATCCTGTCATCTAATCTATCCCAACTAAGGGGTGTACGACAAGGATGTCCATATAATGCCTGAAATGGTGACATGCCAATGGAACTGTGGTATCCATTATTATATGCAAACTCCACCAGGTATAGATAATCCTCCCAATGTGTCTGCCTGTCCATGACATACATCCTCAACATATCCTCTAGGACCTGATTCACACGCTCTGTCTGCCCATCTGTCTGAGGGTGATAGGCTGTGCTAAAGTTCAACTGAGCACCCAAATCATGCTGCAAAGAAGTCCAAAATGCAGAAGTAAATACTGGATCCCTATCAAAAATAATCTTTCGAGGAATACCGTGCAATCTCACTATGTCCTGCATAAAGACTCTAGCTACTGATGAAGCTGTATAAGAGGATCTCATGGGGAAAAATGAGCTACTTTAGTCAACCGATCAACAGTGACCATGATAGCATCATGTCTACGGGGTGTCAAAGGCAAACCCATAATAAAATCCATCGATATAACATCCCATTTCCACGAGGGAATACTGTGTGACTGTAACAGTCCTACTGGATGCTGATGTTCTACCTTAACCCTCTGACACTCTAAGCACCTAGCAACAAAATCAGCAATATCCCTCTTCATTCTTGACCAATGATATAGCTGTCAAAGATCTGCGTGCAACTTCTTGACACCAGGATGTGCCGAGTAAGGTGCACAATGAGCCTCAGATAAGATCAATGAACAAAGATCATCCAATGGTGGTACATAGATCCGGCTCGCATGACACAACAAACCATCAGACTCCAACACATACCCCTCAAATCTACCTACTAGAGGTCTCCCAAACTCAATCTCTGCCTTCACCTCCTGATAAAAAGTATCTCAAGGAAGTGCCTGCAAGATCCTACTCCTCAAATCAACACCAAGTGTAGTCATAGCTACAACTCACCTCTTCCTACTCAGAGCATCAGCTACCACATTCTCTTTCCCCTGGATATACTTGACCTCAAAATCGTACTCACAAAGGAACTCCATCCATCTCCTCTGTCTAACATTCAGATTAGGCTGAGTGAAAATGTACTGTAGACTGTGATGATCAATATGAAGCTCAAATCGGTGTCCCAATAAAAAGTGTCTCCATCAGACCAAAGCATGGACTACCGCTGCTAGCTCAAGATCATGCGTGGGATAGTTCAACTCATGATCCTTGAGTTTGCGAGACTCATAAGCAATCACCCGTCCTCGTTGCATGAGGACTGCTCCAATACCCTCCAATGAAGCATCTATACAAACCACAAAATCACCTGTGGGATCAGGTACTGAAAGAATAGGTGCACTAGTCAACTTATGCTTGAGGGTTCTGAATGCCTCTTCACACTTCTCAGACCAAATGAACTTCTTGCCCTTTCTCTGCAATGAGGTGATGGGATACGCAACTCTAGAGAAGTTCTCTACGAACTTACGATAGTATCCTGCCAAACCCATGAAACTACGAACCTCTGACACATTTGTAGGTGCTGGCCAATCAACTATAGCCTGGATCTTTGCGGGATCCACTGAAATACCATCACCCGAGATCACGTGACCCAAGTACTGAATCTCTGTCTTGAAGAACTCACACTTAGCTGGATTAGCATACAATTGATTCTCTCTAAGGCATTGCAATACCAACCAAAGGTGCCCTTCGTGTTCCTTCATGGATTTAGAATAAACCAAAATATCATCCAAGAAGACAACAATGAAGTGATCAAGATACCAACAAAATACCCCATTCATCAAACTCATGAATACAGATGGAGCATTCGTCAAGCCAAATGGTACCACTATGAACTCATAGTGACCATAGCATGTCCAAAAAGCTGTCCTGTGGATGTCCTCCTCTCTAATGCACAACTGATGATAACCTGACTTGAGATCAATCTTAGAGAACACCCTAGCACCTTTCACCTGATCAAAAAGATCATCAATCCGAGGCAAAGGATACCTATTCTTGACTGTTACTTTGTTCAACTGTCTGTAATCAATGCACAATCGTAATGAACCATCCTTCTTTTTAACAAATAGAACTGGTGCTCCCCAAGGTGAAACACTAGGCCTGATACATCCCTTAGCCAACAATTCTTCCAATTGCAGCTTCAACTCACTCAACTCCTGTGTAGTCATCCTGTATGGAGCTCTAGATATAGGCTCTACTCTTGGAATAAGATCAATACAAAAATTGATATCCCGCTTTGGTGGCATACCCAGGATCTCATCTGGAAAGACATCAATGAATTCCTGTAGCATAGGGTGATCAAGGGACTTCTTCTCAACATCCTCATCCTCAAACTCCCTCAAAGACACTGCAAACACTTGGCATCCCTTTCTCATACTTCGCTTCAACTGCATGGCAGAAATCATACGAAGAGAAATAGGATGCTGAATGCCTCTAATCTCAAAGTTTTTACCCTGATCATCCCTACATTTAATGATCTTTTGCCTACAATCAATAGTAGCTCCATGGGATTCCAACCAATCCATGCCTAATACAACATCATATGACCCCAATGGAATTATGTGAAGATCAACTGAAGTGCTAATGCTACCCAAATCTATCTAGCATTGCCGGATTAAGGTGTTTGTGTTCACCTTTTCCCCAGAAGCTAGCTCCACTTGCCAACCTATGTCTTGCTTTACTGCCACTAGCCCTCATCTCTCTACTACAAATGGAGATATAAAAGAGTCTGTAGATCCAGAATCAAATAATATAGAAACATCAATACCTCGAATAGCACCTGATGACTCAATAACTATGCCCTAGTGCTCTGCCTGATGGTGGTCTACTGCTGCAAACACTCTGTGAGATCTACCTAAATCCCCAATCGTAGGCTCGGATGGTGCAGGTCTCTGCCCTGAATACTGCAAACCACGCTATGGGCAATTGATTGCAATGTGCCCAAACTATCCACATGTGAAACAACCTGTGCCTCTACCATAACCCCTTCCTGCTGAAGGTGCACTGGACTGATGGAAACTACCTCTACTACTACCTGGATGAGAGCTCTGCACTGACTATGTGGGCTGAGAAGACTGGTTGCGCTTGAAGCGCTGGCTATTACGAAACTTTCTGGAGTTGGAATCTGTACCACTCTGATCATGGGATTTTGAACTCTACTGACTTTGATTTTGATTGCCTTTGGAGAAGTGTGATGGCTTCTTGAAACTAGTGTTACCTTGTGACTGTTTACCCCTGAAATCTGATGTGCCACCACCACCTGTCTGCCCACCATGCTTGCCTTGAAATTTCTTCTCTGTGAGTATAGCTTTTGTTACTACTTCTATAAGGGTCTTGGGTTCTAAGACCTTCACTTCCCCTCCAATATGGGCACTAAGCCCCCTAATAAAATGATGAATCATGAGGGGTGATTCACTACTATAACCAGCATACTATTTCAGCTCAAAAAACTTCCGCTCATACTCCTGTACGGTCATATTCCTCTGTCTCAGGTAATGATACTCATCCGCACGGTCCTGTCTCCACTGATCTGATAAAAAATGATCTCTAAAGCTCTTAAGGAACAACTCCCATGTAACTGTATCTATGGTGATTCCCAATTTACTCTCTTCTATCCTCCACCATGATGATGTTGAATCTGTCAATTGCATGATAGCATATCTAGCTTTTACATTGCTAGCAAATGGGTACATGGAGAAGTACCTATCTAAACAAATGAGCCATGTGTCCACCTCAAACTCGGTACCTATGCCATCAAATGGAAGTTTTGGCATTCTAAATAGGTCCTTCATCTGACTTGCCATAGCGGCATCATACTCTACTGGTACAACTTGTCTAAGGGGAGTCCTTTCCCTCTCTCTAGCCTGATCTCCCTGATTACCTCTATTCTGCAAAGGTGGTAACCTCTCAAGAATGGCCTGTAAAATCTATCTGTTGTCTAAATCCTCTGAGCCATCCTGGTGGCTATCACTCTGAATTCTACTATGGCTCTGTGCACTATCCTGATCAACTGAGAAAGAGGGAGTGACCACTCTACCTCTACCTCTACCTCTACCTCTACCTCTACCTCTACCTAACCCATGAGCTCTAGTCACAGGAGGCATGTTTCCTGCAACCATAGCGTTAGAATAAAACATTTAAGCATATATATACATTAAGTATGTCACATTTGAAACCATAAGGCAACCACATAAGAACATAGTTTAAAGCAAGTTTCATTGTTCTAGTTTTACTTCGGTTCAAATTTTCGTGAAAGTTAAAGATTTCCATAAACAAGTTGTTTTGATGTCTAAGTTTGGTTTTAACATGTTTACCTAAAAAGACCTAATGGGCGCACATATTATTCCCAGAGTTCCCAGTGTAGAACTCGCGCTTTGATACCAAGATGTAACGCCCCGCCAGGAGACCCAAGAGAATTACACTAAAATTATACTAAGTTATGCAACATTTTTTTTTTTGTTTACTAATGTTAACAAGCACATTGAATAAAGCATCACATTGTTCTACAAACATCAGTTTAAATGAACACTTCATATGTTTTGTTCCCAAGGGTCCAGATGTAACGCCCCGCCAGGAGACCCAAGAGAATTACACTAAAATTATACTAAGTTATGCAACATTTTTTTTTTTGTTTACTAATGTTAACAAGCACATTAAATAAAGCATCACATTGTTCTACAAACATCAGTTTAAATGAACACTTCATATGTTTTGTTCCCAAGGGTCCCTGACGTAGTATTACTTTATCAAACTAACACTACGCTATCATGATCGAATGTTAAAGAACTTTTAAGTACATAGTAGAATTAAATACATCACTTAAATCAATATTACATTACAACACATGATCACCTACATCCGCTACACATGTCGTAGGGTATGCAGTGATATTTAATACAAATACAAGTATCAAAATACATCATGAATCCATGTAGGGATCATTACTAATCAAATGAAACCTCTTACAAGTACAAGATAATATCTTCTAGCAACTGGGTACATAAATCTGCAACAAAAGAGATAGACTGATCCAAGTGTACAATCAAGTGATGAAGGGTAATCCGCAACAGTCTCAATGGAGAAGTACACTACCTCCCGACCATGTGGAACCCAGAGGTCCACCCCACCATGCTAGGGAGATAACACCAGGCCCACACACACACTAAGGACCAATCCACAAGTGTCACCTAGGAAGATATCTCTAGAACAAGAGGGTTTACAGGTTACCAAAGGCACTGATCTACGTAGGTTATCTACAATGTGAGTAGGGAGGTGTCATCATGTAGATCCACCCTTGAGTTTAGTCCTAAAGGTTCCTCACTGAACCGACGGCACTCAAGTGATCATACGTGGCACCGATATCTCTCATGAAGACAAGTATATCGATGATGCATCTAGCATCTTCCCGCATCCATCCTTAGTCTTAACTAGCACTCAAGGCATGGGCGAGGTATCTCACAAATTATCTTTTTAATGTTCTCCTATCTAGATCAATTTTTATAATGTTATCACTGGAATTAAGAAACTTGTCAATGGATGATCCGTCAGCCACTTGCGGGCCTCGGCGATCCATTGCAAGCCACCCCCTACATCACACCTAGATAACCTACCCTAGTTTCCAATCAACTCCCATCCTGGTTTGTGGCCACATAGACCAAGATAAGCCCCAATAAACAGATAACCAAATAATTCATACTTACAAATCAAAACAATTGCTCACTTGGAAACTAACTCAAATTAATCCACCAGGAGGTAATAATCAAAGGATCAAAAGGATATCTCAACCTTGATCTCACATTCACACTTTCTCCATCAAGAAATAGAAAACAGAATTCCGCAACACATCATAAAACATTCAACAGCATAGATAACTAATATCCACATCATATACCCGGCCTCTGGATTTCACCCCCTAATTGGTCATCTAACCCATATGCAGATCGACTACACCAATAATATAATTCACATGCACGTACAATTACACAATAAGAGAACATCGAAACACAATGAGATAACATTTCATAATGAAGGCAAAGTTACATAAATCATTTAACAAGTAAATCTTCCTTTTGCTCACAAAGGTAACAAGTTCATATAGATGTGATTTTCTAATCTACTTTATATATATATTTTTCAATGTCCATATAATCTATTGAAAAGGGTGAAAATGGAACATTGTGATTATGAAATTTAAGACACCATGCTAATCCCGCTTAATAATTTCAATATATTATCAAATTAAAATGAACTAGTTAACCCAACAATCAATTACGAAAAGCTAATACTAATATCTCCCTATTATCTATAGACATTGATTATAGAGTACGTTCATTATCCTATTAAAAGATTATATTATATCCATTAAAAGTTATAGACATACTTTAACTCCCAATGTTACAATGTAATATTAATTATATTTATTAATGTATTAATTAATTAAACTCACAATTCATAAATATATTTCTCAACTTTAAATAAAACATACATAAATTTATACATATCAATTTCCTATTCCACTAAATCCTAGATTAGCTTTTTAAATAAAGTACCTATTCAAATTCAAATAGGCTCTAATCTAATAAGCCTCTTATTAGTCAAATCCTAGCATAATGGCCTACTTGCTAAAACAAATCCCTAGGTTCCTAATCTACTATCCACCTCATCTCCATAGTGGATAAAAATAAACAATTTAAAAATGAGGGAAGTGGGTACTAGCCCCAAGGTGGCGCCCAAGTCAAAAGATTTTGAACAAGGCAATAAATTTATAAGCATGGGCTAAGGAAACCCACGCCACTTTTCATAAGGGCTGCACACATATTAAATATGATATGGGAGGTACTTTGACCAACCCAAGGCAAAGGAAGAAAGGCAGTCCAAGTGGGTGGTGCGCCTAGCAAGGAGAAGGACACTTTTATGACAAAAGGGGAGATGTCAGATTTCAAATCCCCAAGTATGGTACGCATGGAAGGAGGATACAAGAAGTCAACACAAGTTATTAAGTCTTGGCAGGTCATTATTGCAAGGATTCAAGAGACCAATAAAAGGATAGTATTTTAAATCTTTTTGTTGATAATGTCACATCTCATGACCTTAAAAACCAACATGGGGAGATGGTCTTGGCAAGATTTTAAATACAAAAAAACTTTTTCAAACCGCATCACCTGCACCTAGAGTCTTAGTGGGGCCCTCAACAAATGGAGCGTGACATAAGGGGTCTTTAAAGCATGTCAAATATAAAACATTACAAGGTGAAGACTTAAAGACTAATAGCTACTTTAGGAGATGTTATTGTTTAAATTTATTTTAGTTAATATCTATTGGTCAAAAAGAATATTCTCTGTGTAAAACTTGGGAATATAGTAGTCTCCATATATTTTCCAGAATGTATGTTTGGCTTCAAGTTTTAAGTTTTATTTGTGCTTGTTTCTTTTCTTAAGGACTTAGTTGATTTTGTCATCCATGTAATGAAGTATGGTCTCCAAATTGGTTTCTAAAACAATATATTGGATTCTTGATTTCAAAATGATATATATATATATATATATATATATATATATATATATATATATATATATATATATATATATATATATATATATATATATATATATATATATATATATATATATATATATATGATCAATTTAATGAATAAATGGCAAGTAAATGGGTCTAAATACAATGATTTTCATTGAGATTATGAAGCATCAAGCTCTCTGGCTTTTCAATTTGGTTTCATCTATGGTTGAATTGAGAGGATTTATAATTGAAACAATGTAATCTCACAAATGTAAACTAAAATTCTCATTATTTTATTTTCTCACTCCACATTTAGAGAAGGTAAATATGCTCTCTCATTAATGGAAATTTTAAAACTAACATGGAAACATACTAAGGGAATTCGAAACCTACCTGATTCTCAAAGCAGGTTGATGAAGCCAGCCTCTCAACTCTGATGCCAATGTGCTCCACAAACTCAATCCTCCTCTTCTTGCTCTCTTCTCCTTCTCCAAGCCTTCTCTTCTTCCTCTATTTTATTCTCCAAAAATTGCATTAAAAAAAAGTGGTGACAAGTCTCTCTCTTTTGCCTCTAAATTGGCTTGGAAAGTAGGGAAGAAATATTTTATTATTTTCCCCCTACTATTCGAGTCAACTACCTAAAATGAGACAATTTAAAATTGTAGAATTTCTTTTTCTTTTTATTTCTTCTTCTTGAATTTCATTTCTTTTTATTTTCAATTTATCATTTGGTTTAAGTTATATCACTCAATATCTCAATATTATATAGTAAGCTGTGTTTATATATAACCATATATATACAATTAACGTATATACAATTAATAATAGTATAACCATAAGGGACATAGTGAAAGAATATGTATCTGATTATGTCATAACATAGTAATAACATAATATTTACCAATGTGTCAACATAATTTCAATGACTATCAGAGATCAGACATGAGATCCACAAGGTCAAAATACGACACTGACATGGAACAACACCTAAGACAATATCATGCTCAACCAGGAAAACATATATCAGATTCGTTCTACCAGAACGAATTCAATTCAGGTAAGTCAAGTAAGGTCCCATCCATGGTTTTAGGATGGTTAGGTTAGGTTAGGGAATTGGCCTAGGTGCTAACTCCCCTTCTCCACCATTGAGACATAATGACGGCACGCTCATCCTGTCAAGCTAGGGAAGTCGATGCCCGGTACCTGCAACCTGCATAAAAACCATTTCATGTACATGTGCATATATAACATACTATCAGACAATGGTAGGGATGGCTAGGACGTGTGGACCCGACTAAATGTAGGTAACTACGCCTCCTCCTCTACCATACATGCATGTCAACAGAAAAGAAAACATATATGATAACAAACATGATACCATACACATGCGGGTATGGGGTAAGTACCAAATATAATCATCATCTAATTACTTCAATTTATACATATATTTGAAACATCATATAAAATCCATCATTACTAGATTTAACCATCACGTAAAGTTTAGTTTCGGGTTCAAACATGACAATTAACATCCAAACTATAATTGTTTAATCACACACCACAATATGAATATAACATATGATATATGTCTGATCTAATCAACCAAGATAAAATAGTATCAGACTAAACATAGTCTCAACAATAATCAGATGCGAGGGGTATTACATTTCCCATGGTCCATTTTTTCCCAGGGAGAGTTCATTTGAACACCTGTTAACCATTTTTTTTTGTATTTTTTTTTTGGTATATATAAATGAGTTTTTTTTGTTTTTTTTAAAACAATCAATTCATTTTTATTCATTGTTTTACAATAGAAACATCTAAATAGAGTTTTTTTATAAGGGAAGAAAGTTTATTGTATCTTGCAATTTTTCCAAAAAAGTTTTTTTGAAGATCAAAGATGAGAAACAAAAAGGGAAAGCTCACTAAATCTGCAAGAAAAAGGTCATCTAGTAGAGAATAGAAAAATCATGAAGCATGATTGACATATTATTATAGAACTAAAAAAGGTATGCATCTGCAAATAAACATATGTGAGTTTTATGTGTCCATTTATAATTTTATTTAATTTGATTCATTTTCATGCATGTAGCTTGAAATCAACAATTACAAGATGTCTTAAGTTCATTCATGATGGCGAAGTGAAGATGATCAATCATAGTCTATATCGCCCTTCTAGGCCTAGAGATTGTGCTGCTCTAGATTTCTTTTGGCCTTCCTTACCTAATTCATGTCCTCCTTGCCTTGATATTATTTTTCAATCATATCAAGCCTATAAGCATCATAAGATTCTTCAATTAAGCATACCTCCTATGGATCTTAATCGTGGTCTTTTACCTACACCTTTGATACCTCCTTCAACTATGGCTTCTTGTTCTATTAATCAAGTTCCTCCTACTAAATCTATCAAAGATCCTATGATTGCTCCTCCTATGGTTGATAATCCTATTGATCTTCCTAAAGAACCTATGAAGGATCCTATGATTGGTCCTCCTAGTTCTCAACCTATTTCAAATAAATCAAAATGTAACTGATCTTCTAATAAATGTCGTAAACAATGTAGTGCTCATGCTAAAGCTTAAAGATCTCTACTTTCTACATATACACCTATGCATAATGTTATTACTAATAATGATGTTCACATGCATTATTATGATGATTCTATTCATATCTTAGATCCTATTTTGATTAATTTGGATGACGAAGATACCCTTGATGATACTGATAATGTTATTGATGAATATGAGACTATTGACATTAACATTGATTTGCGAAATATTCTTTCATCTCAATTAACTCTTACACCTAGTATCAAACATAGTGATTCTCAAGAGGATCCTTGTTTGGAACTAGATATCATTCGTACTATATTGGATATAGTCCCTCTTGCGAGTTACCCATCTACCCTAAATGATATACAACGAGATGGGGAAAGTAGGTGGCACGCTTGAGTGGCTTGTCCTTCATGTTAGCTTTGTTGTGTGTTTGCCTGCTATACTATGTTTCTCCTATAATGTGTTTCCTAAATGTTGTTCGATTCTTTTATAGGATCCTTGTTACTCAATTGGTACAAGGTGATGAAGGAATCGAAACTATTGTTCCACTTCCTCTATATGTATCTCTATTCTTCTATGCATTGCTCAATGTTATGTTGTAACTATGCTATTCTTTGTAAATGTTTCCTTGTGTAATTTTCTTGGATTTGAGATATGGTAGCACTAAATATTTTTGGTCTCCATGTCATGTTCCAAAAAGATTCTTCTTTGTATATCTTATGTGATCTTTCCTCCTTTGTGATTGTAGTTCTACTTTCTTTTGGGAATGATGTCAATTCATTTTCAATAATATCATATATGTACATATATATATATATATATATATATATATATATATATATATATATATATATATATATATATATATATATATATATATATATATATATATATATATATAATCTTATGATCATACTGACCCCATGGTAGGTAGATCCCTTCCGTGTTCTCTATATGTTTCTGTGTTATTTCCCTTGATTTGTCTTTGTCTGGGGGCATCTCAATATGGAAATGTAATCAATGGAGTTGTTTATGTTTTTGTTAAAGCCATTGCTCCTGTTAAAGTGTCAGCAATGACTTTAACGTGGGGGCATACGCTCTACTCACTTGCTGCACAAACACACTTATAAAAAATTCAAAACATGCTAAATCTTCTAAACGTAATGCACATAAGTTGCTAAATCCTAAGGAAGACACGCACTTTAAATTTACTTTTAAATCTTTCTTTTTGGATTAAGAACTAATCCTTAAGGTATGGATTTACATTAGGATCTCTTGATCCCTCCAGTTTCAAATACACATATATTGTGATCCCTAAAGGTCAGAAGTGTCCTTAAGATAGGATCTCTTTTGTTTTTTATTCTTATGGAATAGGATATTCCTAAGGATAAATCCTTGATGGGTTGACTAGTGAGTAGCCACATTCACTAGGCTGTTCAATTCCATCTTTCTGGTTGCACCTTTTTCCTGTGTGGTTCACAAAGGGACATAAGTTCTCATTGGGCGAGGTAATCACACTTTTCCTTTCTTTCTTTAGAGATGTCTCTCTTATTTGTGATTTAAGAGTTGATGAAGACTTCAGTCCCTAGTGGCTTGGGATTTCTCTTTGTCCCTTAGATTACAATAAGATTATCTTGTTATTTTTATCTCCTTTACCAAGAGTTTGCATCGAGTCCATACTCTTGCTAAAGTGGGGGCTTAATGTATCATCTTAAAATGGAAGAAATTCCATGATAAGAGTGTTTAGCCATCTGAGTAAGTGGCTTGGGATCATGTTAAGCACCTTGATTGGGTCTTTGCATGTATTTGGCTTTCCCCCACTTTCCACTTCTTCTCCGCACTTGATTTCTTCATTCTAGGTGAAATTAGGGTTAAGTTCTTAAGGGCTTTCCTGATTTTCCTTCTTCTATGGCCCTATTTTATAGGTAGGATTCAGAAATGACACCTCCTAGTCCATCATCACATCATTCAGAGGATTTTGTGTATGTTCCTAACACTGGGTCTTGTTCAAATATTAAATCTTGCATTTCTGGCATCTTCAGGAACCTTTTCTGCAAATCCTAACAAAGTTAGGGTTTGAGGTCAATGTTGACCTCGACCCTGACTAGGTCCAGGTTGACCTCAACCCTAACCAAGTTAGGGTCAACCTTGACCCTAACCAGGTTAGGGTTGACCTCAACCTTGACCTCTTCCTGCCATAATTTCAAAGTTTCCTTTCCCGTTAATTTGGCTTTCGGGAAAGTTATTTCCCACTTCTGAGTCTGCTGTTTCAGGCTCCACAATGGTAAATCCTTTAATGGTATTTAATCAAGGTATATTTTCTAAAGGTGAGGACCTAATTGGGATTTAATTCTTCAAGGTGGCCCATCTAGAGAAGTGTGCCCTAGATCACTATAAAAGGAGGCCTTCCTCTCTCATTTTCATATTAAGTTTTCATATCTCATCTCAAGCAATCAAGCTCTCAAGTGAAAACAAGTCTTCAAGCATTCAAGTGTTCAAGCATTCATCAATCAAGGAGTTCCATTGTTAGCTATTGAAGGATTCAATCTCCTTGGAGCCCCCTTGAAGATCCATCCTTCTCCATTGATTCAAGCCTTCTCATATGCAAAGATCAAATCAAGATTGGTGTTGAAGATCAAAATACCATTGATTGGAGATATCCTGCATTCGTTGAAGTATTCTAACTTGTGGATTTGAGGATTTGAATCCTCTACAAGGACTTCAACATAAGGAAGGTGATTTGTTTCAATTACTTTGTTTATGCACCATATATTTTAATTCAATTTCAAGGTTAATTCCTAAACTAGGGTTTGACCAAGGCAAACCCCCCATACAACCAAAAACCCCCATTTTCTTGTAGGTACAGGTGTGAAATCTCAGATCTGAGAGAGAATTTGGATACCTTTTTTGGCAATCTTTCAGGATCTACGAACAGAATCAGAATCAAACTTCAAATAAATAATGTGGTCTTTGACCTTTTAAAAGGTCAAAGTTGACTTGTGTGAATTTGGAGAAAAGATTTCTAGGTTTTGTCCACCTTGGCATTTCCATTCTAGAACAGGTGATGGAATCTTTAGAAAGTTCATACAAAAGCTAGAATTAAGCATTTTCCAGATCTTCCCTAATCCAACTATAGGGAAGTACAAGATTTATTCTTTCTTTCATATTCTTCATAGGTTGATTCGATTGTGTATTAACCTCTTGGTTGATCAAATTGGATCTCTCTTTTGGGAATTTGGATTTAGGAATGAATCTTACATTTTCCCCACACACATACACAAATAGTGGTGATTCCAAAACACCACTATTCAATAATAAGGCATTACAATTAAGATGAATCCCTTAGTATTCCACCCATAAAGAAAACTCCCTACCCAATAGTGCAAAAAATTCAACCACCTGGTAACATTCACAATGCTCACATATAATCGATGGGTGGGTAAACTATACAAAATTACCCTTCTACCATCAAAGCAAAGCATATACATTATATATAGGACATCAAAATTTAAATTCTATCATACCCCTATTCCTATCTATAGATTATACACTTAAACCTTAGCTAGACTCAAATAATTTTTATGGAAAAGGATAGGATGATGAGGAGGAAGATGATGAACCACCCAATTCCCCCACACCTCCAATGCTTGATGACTCATGAACCACATAGGAAACACCACTTAACATCACATAGGCATGAGAAGAACCAAACACCTCATATATTGAAGAATTTTCTCTACCAATTCCAATTTGTAATCCACGTCCATGAACCTAATTTCTTTGAGGTGCATGTCTAAACCTTTGAAGTCTCCCTCACCTAGTAGCTCCACTTTTTCCTCCACTTTCTACATATTTGCTTCCATGACCATGACCCCACCTGGCTCTCTACCTCTCACATCTCTACCTCTACATTTATTACCATGAACTCATAAACTGTAGCTGAGATACATCATAATTTGAAGAATATGAGCCACAATCTTGAGCTCCTAATCATGGACAAAATCATTCATTAGGGCCCATGCCCTTCTTGCTAGAATATCTCCTAAGCTTCAATAGAAAAGGAATGGATGCACATATAAAAAAACCCCTAGAAAACCCTGGCAATCTCCTTGAGGTGTAACAAACCCTTACCTAAGCACTACAAAATGAAAAATTTCATCAAGCCCCATTCTCAATTCAAGCCACATGCACCTCTCCATAGTCTTCTTCACCTCTTCTTTGCATCAAAAGTGCAGAGCCCAAATACAAAAGAGTGATGTCACATATGAATTGATCCTCCAATTGAAATATGAGACTACACATTCAACCCCTAGAAGAGCCCACACAATATTGAAAAATAAAGGATGGATTGAAGAAAATATGTTCTTCAACATTTCCTCTATGAGAGGCCACTTGAAGGCCATCTGGTTCCTTGTTACTCCAGAAATGAAATTCACTTCCATTTCTTCCTTTCCCTTGGCACACACTTCAACCTCAACTGTTCTCGTAGACCAAAAGATAATTTTGGAAATGTACAAAGGAAAATGTATATTGGGTACCATGTACACTACATTAAATTCATCCATAGGACAATGTGAGAAGTAGTGCACATAAATTTTCCTTGCCCCACCTTCCAAAAAATTTATTGCAAACTTGTTCTTTAACTTCCTTTAATTCATATGCCAACCAAAAACATCCCATTGTGTCATGTCAAAACCAAACACCATGATGTCACCATCCTCCACTTGTTATATTTTTGCCACCTCACATGAAAATTTGGACAATGAGTCAACGAGTGTGTTTCCCTCACAACAGATATGTGAAATTTCAACAATGAATCTATTATTTCCTTATAAGATCAACCACCTTATTTAAGCATAAAGCATGTAGTTTTTCAATCACAATTTCATTTACAAGTATCAAAAACTCACCTTCCAAATTCAAGTTCTCAACATGGAGCCTTCGTGCCAACTCAACCAACATCAAGGATGCCTAAATTTTTGCTTCATTATTAGTCCCTACTCCTAGTGTCTTCTTCTCAATTATAGTAATATTTTTATTAGAACCCTTAAAATGAATCCCACACCCAAAGGTCCCAAATTACCATTAACAACTACATCAAATTTCATCTTCATCCATCCTTCTTCTAGAGCTTTCCATTGCACTTCTTCCCTGCACCCCTTTTGAAGATCAACCTTGACACAAGTCAATTAATGGGTTTGTATCAACATGCTCCACGATCTTTGAAGAATGTAGTCTACTAATATAAAAGGATATTTAAATGGATTTTGTGTTGATGTTTCTACATTAACTAATTCTATTATACTTTATTCTATTTTAGCACACAACCGCTCTACTAACTCCTCCTTGCCTTGAAATATTTTTCTGTTTCACTCATTCAAAATCTCTCAAGAAATATATGATGGTCATATAATCCAAATACATGTAAAATAAGACTTATTCCTCGATCCATACTAAGAACGTAACATTTTATTGAAAGTGGCTAGAAAAGTGCCTGGCAGATTCAATTTTCTCATCACAAATTTCCAACGCTTAGATACAACTTTGCATTACAATAGGAGATGATCAAAATTTTCCCCTTCAAATTTACACATGGGGCATAAAAATAGACCATGATACCCATATCACATCATCCTTTCTCCTATCAAGACTCAGCCTCTTCACACCAACCAATTAGAGGAACCCGACTTTGCAAGGTAATACTTTTTCCAAAATAGTTTTGTGGGCTCTTTCTAAGCCATGTCTGCAGCCTCCATGAGTTTATATCCTAAACGTACTAAATACTTAACCTTTTTACATTCACATCGTATGATCTCATCTTTCTCTTCTGATAACAAAAATTTCCTTCTCTCTCTAATTTGGTGGAATTCCCTAGCCTCCTCATTGAGTCCCAATACACTATCATCTTACTATTTCCATTTAGTTGTTCCTTCCTCATGAGTCTAGATCAACAGATCTACAACCTTATCCCTCTATTCTACTTCCACTCTGACTCTCAAACCTCTGTTATACTCTCCACTAATTAAAGTTGGTCAGTCTTTAATGGATTCCTCCAAGAATCTAGCTTTCTCCCTATCCCCAAGATTACATGTCATATGATGTGTTATTACATGCTTGAAATTGAACAAAAAACTCCAAATTGAAGAACCTCTAATTGGATTAGAAATAGTGAGGATATGGTCTTTATCCTAACTATCTTTATACTTTTTTGAGAGAATCTTGGCTCATTTTTGTTGAGGGTTTCTATACATCATCCATATAATATTTTCTCCCATCACCTTATTCATCAAATTCCATCTTCTCAAACCCACACCACTTGCACCTTTTGGTTTACATATCTATTCCCATGCCAATAAAGGGATTTTTTCTTTGTCTTGTCTCCCATTCCAAAAGAAACTCCTCATATTTTGCTCAATTATTTTGAAATTTTTTACAGGAATTTGCATACACATGATGGAATAAACAGGGGTCAATGAAACACTCTTTTCGGGTTTGAACAGGGTGATCACATTTTTTCCATTTGTGAAAGAGGAAGAATCCATCAAAATAATAGACTTAGTAAACAAATCAAAGTACTTTTCCAAATGCTAAAACTAGATACGGTTCATATTTTTAAGGTTACAAACCCTAGAAATGAAAGATTTTTGCATTACTAGAACACAAATTTACATAGTAAAAAAACCCTCAACCAATTCAATATGGGATGATAGAAATTTACCAAAGGAATAACCTATTCCTTTCAAAATACCAAGATCATTCAATTCATATGAGATTTGAGAAACATTAAACTAAATAGGAATATGCTTATTAATATCTTCTAAATGATGGAAAAATGAATTTCAAGAAAACATAAAAAACTAAGTTTTTTCCCAAGCAAATAAAATGTTCTTGAACATTTTTTAACTTAAGATCTTTTGATTCCAAAATAATAACATAATAATTAGATGAAATAACTTGAAAGATCACAATGTCAATCTGTTTCATGAGGAATTTTTTCTACAAATGAGATGGAGACATAGATTCATCCAATACCTAGATAACCACAACTAGAGTGAAGGTCTTATGAAGTTTATTACTAAGAGGTTTTTCAAGTACCTAAAAACAAGGAACAAGAACCAATAACTCATTCAACTTTCATCAGCCATCACCTATGTTCACCACTACAGAATTTGGAGGAGGAAAGTGTTCAATCTCCTTGAAATTAGGGAAAACCCTTGTAGATGTAGTGGCATCTAAAGCCTTAGGTTTTTCCAGATTTGAATCCTTGACAGCTTCTAAAGATGACATATATGATTTGAAACATCTTTGACAATCGAAACAATAGGGTTTTGAGAACCCTAAGGATAGGGGCCCATTCAATTTTATGACTTCAACCCATGACTTTGTGGGGATAAAGGTTGTTCCTTTGAATGCCATGTAGTCCCCAATCTGGGTCATAGATTATCTCTAGATATGATATCGCACAAAGAAGAGAACATAATTTATTCTTCAAAGGATTAGGAAAGAAAGATGAATATGCAAACTTGTTGTCCTGAGAAAACACCATTGCCCTTGATATAAATTACACACAAACACCTTTCATATTGTCATTCTGAAAGAGCTATCCTTATACATAGATTAGTTTTAACATATCTGAAACTAGACGATCAGCATGAATACCATTGAAATAAATAAACACTACTCAACATATATCAGAACTATACATAAATGAATGTGAAATTACAGCTATTTCAAGAATTATGCGGTGCCATCAGTTGGTTGCAGTTTTATTTGTTCCAATGATGCTCTACAACAAAGATGAGTGTAATCTAATTTGTGAGCTATGCCAAGTGAGTGCGGATTAGAAAAGAAAGATGAATACGCATTTCAATAGCTGTCCACACGTTGAGACTCGGAAGCAGGCCCTTCCACATCATGAGTGGCCAAGTTCTGTTCTGAGAAAATAGTCTTGTTGAGTGGTAGAGGTGAGAAAACACCATTGCCATTGCTGATCTCACCACCAGCTAACTGTCCTGAAAAAATAGCCTCCTTCTTGGGTGGTGGTGGTGGTGAGCAGCATGCTAGGTTTCCACCATGACTGCCCTTGTAGTTTAGACATTCAGATAACTATCCTGAAAAAATAGCATCCTTCTTGGGTGGTGGTGGTGGTGAGCAGCATGCTAGGTTTCCACCATGACTGCCCTTCCAGTTTGGACATTCAGATAACTGTCCTTACAAAACAGCCTCCTTCTTACGGGGTGGTGGTGGTTTCTTGCAGCATGGTGGGTTTCCACCATTACATGTATTGCAGTTTGGACATTTATGTAACTGCTGATCCATAGCTGTAAACTGATGTGCAGAGACATGGAGCGGAAACACAAACAAGACCACCACAAGCACTACGCTGACTTTCAAGCCCATCATACTCCCCATCTTAAAGTCTGGGAGCCTATGCTGAATCAAATGCAAAGGAAAATCTCCTCGTTTCCACTGAATAATTGGTTGTTAGTGAAGATTGAGATGGAATACCATACTATGTAATTACCCATTTATAGAGGGAACCACAAATCTACAGGAATACTAGTAAATAGGTTTTGTTCAAATTATGTATTCAAAGCCATGACATAGAAGGAATGGTAAAATTCCTGAAACTTTCAATAAATTGGTGAATTGACTGTTTACAAGGGAAACCCTAATCTTGAGTACTCACGTCTCTATTCAAATTAATTTATTTGGTTTTAAAATAATATTTTTACTTGAAGTTATCTTTCATCTTAGACTTCAAAAATATTTGATTACATATCTGGATTATATTTATTTTAAGAAGGATAGATATGTATTTGGAAATATTTTTTTAAATTAAAATTTGTTTAATTTGGTGGAATTGGTTTAATGTTATAGGACCACTTTTTTTCCAACAATTGTTATTATCATGGCACTTTTCAAATTATATAACAATAATATTTTTCTAATTATATTATTTTGTCATATAAAGAAAGAAATTAACTATATTATATCAAAATTTATTGCTATTTTCAAAATATATATCCACAAAACAGCTTTACTACTACATTTTGATATCATAAATTACTTCATCTTTGAATGTTATTGAAAAAAATATTATTATCTATTTTTTCAAATACAATGAAATCTCCCACATAAATGAAATTATTAATTAATTATATAGATAACAACTTAAATTTAAATTATGGCAACAACGGGAAAGCCTGGTGTTGGTTGTGGATTATTCCCTTTGATCTTCAACTTGTAGATTTACACTTTGATGGATAATTCAAATAAAACCCTGACTCTATCACCACTCCAAAGTCCACAAGGAAGAGGGCCAACTGACAAGGATCAAAGGATCCTTCTACACTTTGAGCTTCAGTGCTCAGGCGGGTGTACCCTTGACTCACTTCTCTAAAGGAGTCTAAAACAATATGCTACTATATTCAATACAAGATTGTTAAAGATTTATCAAATGATGTTTGTGTTTGTGGTTGTTAACCATGCATACCTCAAGAGGAAGGACCAGAGCCTTATCCAGGGCTCAGAGTCACCTAACTATATATCTCAACTAAATACCTCAAATCAAACATAATGGAAACTAGAGTAAGTGCTTTTCCTATTACCCCTTTCCCTCAAGCACAAGGACATCAAATTCTACAACTAGCTGTAAACTCACTGAATTCACCCAAAAGGCTTTAATCCTAACTTTGTTAGAAACTCAGAGATGAATTCAAAATACTCTTTGTTTACCATACATTAACACACTTTGTGATATTAACGTATATGAGCTTAGAGACAAGCAAGAAGACATACACAAGATACAAGATTGGGATTCAATGACATTTTCATTAACAAATCCAGAATCATCATACAATTAGAATGACACCAAGATGAGAAAAGTCACAAATCCAAACTTCTATCAGTATATACAGTCAAAAACCTGGGACCAAAAGCAATAAGATTTTGGAACCCCTGAAAAGTCAAAAATTTGACAACTTATACCACTAGCTACCTTGGGATCCTCAAGATCAGATGCAACAAGCCTCAGACAGCTAGGGCTAAGGTCTCAACCACCCAACCTGTTGGAAACAGTCTAAAAGTTATTACAGGGGTGGCAAACACAAGCAGCCTCAAGAAAACAAATCATGAAAATCTGCGAGCTCAGCATAGTACACCAGGAATGCCATTAAAATCAATCTAATCATTGCCTAAAAACAGTTCCTCGAGCTCAAAACCACATGGAACCACTTACAAAATCACCTCTGCAAATGACCACAGAGCCCCAGGACCACTTCGCAACAACTGGTGCCACCAACTAGATCAAAAATTACTGAGAAAGCATTGAAAACTAGTCCTTTGGTCACTGCAAACCCCTCAGCAAATTTGAATTCAAAATCCCAATGGTCATCTTCATGGTGCTAGAAACACATCGGCGGTCCTTGTTTAAACCGAGATCAACTTTACATCGCAGCCGTTGATCTTTATTACTTTCTCGGGCTTGTGCTTTGACACTTACCTTTAATCACGCTACCATGCGGTCATGAACTTCACTGCCATAGAAATCCAGCTTCACACTATGCTTGGTCGCATGATCGCATAGCCCAGGGGTCGGGCTGTGCCAACATGCGACAACCCATAGGCTTTAACCTTGCCGCAACCACCACCGCCAAGTCCGCAACCGTGTCACCAGACCGTTGTTGCATGATCACAAGTCATGGAAATGGCCCCTTGCGATCATGCAACAAGACCACTAGACCACCACATCACCACCTCGAACCAACCGGTAGACCCCACCTGGGCCCGCCCGATGCCATGTGCCATCACACCACTCACTGATCCATGCCTGGTCACTAGCACAGGACCCACTTTCCATGAGCCTTTGAAAATGATCGGCTGGCATAAGATCTCATGGCTCTGACAAATCCCATGAGAACTTATGCCGGCCGTAGGATCCATCCTCATCACAAACCCTTTCGACAATGGCCCCACCTTTGAGCACATCCACGTTGACCAATAAGAAACCTCCACCTGCGCAGGCATGTCACACCGAACCTACTGCGGACAACAGACAACCTGGCAAGAAGGAATAAAATTGATGGATGGCGCATGATCTCAAAGGCCAATAATATTCCTTGAGATTATACGTCGATCAGTGATTAAAAGTCTTTCAATGCAGGGCCCTCCAACTCATCACCATCTCCGCAACAAAAGCCAACGAGCCCACCCACCAAAATGCCAACACACTACCACGGACACGTGTCAATCAATCGCATGATCGTATAGCCAAAAATTGGGCTATGGGACCATGTGACAGCCAACCCAAAGCTGCCACATGTCACCAAACTACAACCAGCACCACCATCGGGCCCCATGCGCTAGGAAGGAGCCCATTGCATGGTCGCATGTCAAAAAACTCTGACATGCGATCATGTGACAACTAATAGGAACAAGTTCATTCACCTCCCCTCTAACATCAAGCCCACCACACATCGTGCTTGCGCACTAAAGTAAAGAAGACCGCTAGGCATTCAGTGGCTACGAGACAAACCACCCGTGTGATCGTGAGATGCTAGCAGGTAACTGCCAGATATTTGGAGATCACGCGACTAAAGAGAAAAAGACCACCCACCAGGTCACTGAATGAAAGTTGATAACCGCCAAGGATCAGGAGACCAAGTGATAACACAGTCGCCAAGTCACTAGATGAAGAACCAACCGCTAGACAGCCGAATAGTGTGGAGAGCTAGGACCACACGGATAGGTGGCAGGCTGTCGCATGATCGCATGCTAGAAAAGTCTGACATGCGGCCATGTGATAGCCAATCAGGAAGAGCATGGACACACCATCCCGTCGGTCTTGCACAGTTGAGGGAACATTGAAAACACACAAATTTTTTGACACCATAAGACAAGTGCACAAAGCTTAAAGGCAAAGGGTCGAAAACAACACAAGTTTTCAACACACCGAAAGATAGCAAGGAAGCCAAAAACATCACGGGTTTTCAAAAACACTGTGGGTTTTTGACACTGAGGCAAAACTTTAAAAATGCTTCCCGCAGACCTTGAAACTTGAAAGTCTTATTGGGTTTTGCACATTAGTAGACGTGACCTAGGCAGAAGCAAGGTGACACACAAAGAGCACAAGGTAGGAGCGCACACCATAAAACCAAGTGGATTTTCATCGCAAGTCAAGATTGAGATTGCAGGCATGGTAGGACAGCAAAACAAAAACATTGTAGAGAATAGGCCAACATCACAAGATTTTGCAATGACAGAAAAAAGGCTTAACACCTAGGAAAGTCTTTTTTTGAATTCGAAAGTGGGCAGGATTCCAGGGTTGCAGGTTGAGCCTACTGCTAGCAATGGCATTTCTGCAGATCAAGGAGTGGGGAATGAAGAGAACACAGAAGGAGACCCAAGGGTTAAGTAGAAAGACCCTGGTAAGGAGGTCGGGGTGGGAGAAGGAAACCCTTCCCCTTCCCCCTTGGCCCCGAAGACTTAGATAAAGAACTAAAGTGGTAAAGCAACTTAGGGATGATGGCCAACTCTTTTTGGCAGTCAACCTTCAGGCAAGTCTTCCTTCCCCTCTATAAAGGATCTTTCTGATAAAGAGAAAGGTAATTTCATTATATAAATTCCTGATGATTTGGTTGATCACAATATTGCCTCTATGGACCACACTCTTGTAGGAAAATTTGTGGGATCTAGACCCAACATAGATATAGTGAGAAGCTTTGTGATAAAGAAATGGGAGCTAAAAGGGCAAGTCCCCATCATTTCCATGGTGAAAACCTTTCTTTCCTTTGATTTTTCTTGCAAAGAAGACCTTGACATAATCCTTTGTGTGGGCACCTGGTCAATAGGCAAGGCTACTCTTGTGGTGCAAAAATGGACCCTGAAACTAGACCTCAATAGCTCTTCCTTTGTACAAGCCCCGGTGTGGGTTTGACTCCCAAAACTCCCTTTGCAATTCTAGGTTGAAGATGTCTTTGATGGTATTGCCAGATCCTTTGGTACTTTTCTCTCGATAGACCCAGTGACTGTGGCTAAAAGTAACCTCACCTATGCTAGGATATATATTGGGGTGGAAGAGGGCCAAGATATGTCAGAAATCATAGTTCTCCAATCTAAACTAGTAAAACACTTGCAAAAGTTGGATTATGAAAGCGTCCCTTTCACATGCTTCCACTTTAAGAAAGTGGGACATAAAGCTAGATCGTGTCTAGTGCACATGAACTCAAAAAAATAAAGGAAAGCTCTAGCTGTTAAAAAGACCAAGCTAGGTAATGATTTGGAATGCCTCCCAAGGAAGTTTGCCAATCCTCATTCTGACTCAGAGGTATTGAATCACAAAGTATGGAAAAAAATGGATAAACTAGAGGAAAATCTAGTGATTCTAGACTCACCTAAAGATAAGGAAATCCCTCATGCTGGGGATCCAAAGGAGAAAACTAAACCAGGTCAAGAGAGCTCGACTCTTAGAATGGTGTCTCCCTAGTCTGAAGGTATTGACTTGGAAGTCAACATTCTATGAGAATCCATTGACGACACCTATGACAATGGTCAGGGGGAAGGGGGTGACTCATGTCCTAGTTCTACCTTTGCCTCCTTCATCCTAGATTCCTTAGAATCCCCTCTAGAAGACTACTATTCTAGCTTGGCTAGGGGCAAACCTGGTGGGTTCTCGGACTCATGCAACTACCCTAAGACATCAAACTCTAACAAAGTACAACAAATGGACTTTCTTTTGGGTTCTATCTCTCCTAAAAAACTCACCAAGATGGAGGAGCTCTTTGCTAAATACAAAGAGGAAAAAGAGGGCTGGATAAAGGTTCAAAGCAAAAAGAGAACCAAAAGTAGAGATCCATCCCTGATTTCTCCTGCAGCTACAAGGAGCAAAAGCAGAGTCAGAATTGGGGCAAAACTCAAATCCCCAAGCAGTAAGAGAGAAAGTCAGATCAAACAAGAGGAAGCTAGTAGAAACATTGTGGATGGAACCCAGATAACCATCTACGCGGCCTACACTCCCAGCAAGAGATGTTAGTTAATTCAAAGGACCCCAGTGAGCTCTTTAGCTCAAATATGCTAATGGTCAGAAGAAGAAATTTCTATTTTTTAGTAGTTAAAAATATTGTGATTGCCATGTATGATTCTCAATGGGGTAACAACTACTGGTTTTCCCTTGGCCAGGTTTGCAGATGTGGCTTCGGTCTAGGATTAGTCATCACTTTTTGTGCCACTTGGATCTATTTCTTGGAGGCTGACCTTTCTATTCATGTAATTTTCTTTGTTTCCAAATGGGATGCTCATAATATTTCCTTATAGGAAGCTAGTAAGGAAACTTACTACATAAGGCACAATTATGAAACTTTCCATAAAGTTGAGCTGGATTCTCTGGATGGAGACAATCTTCAAAGTACATCGGCTTTAACCAATAATGATTATTATTGCTTCAAGCTTGCTAGGAGAAGTTATTTCACTCATGGTGAGTTATGGTGGATTTGTATGAGTTTTAATAACATGTCACCTCCACACACTTTTAGGGCCCCCTTCCCCATATCTTGTATTCATTTCAAAAAAGCTACTTCTAGAAAGAGCGTTGTTGAAGTTAGAAAGAAGGAAAAAAAAAAATTTTGGTAGGACCTATGATTTACCAGAGAAATCATGAAAGCCATGGTTGGGGAAAGGTTAAGAAGAGAGTCGGAGGGCAACAATGATAAATGGAAGAAGTGAACAAAAATCTAGAATGCCTTACAGAAAGGGGATGTTACCCCTTTTATTGATCGACTCCATGGGTGTAGGAAGGACATCACCAAAATCTTCGTCAAAACATGGAAAGATGGGTTAGTGGAGATTGATGGCCAGATGTTCACTATCTCTGAGGAAGTTATTTCGATGGTCACTAGTATTCCAACTATTGATAAAAAATTCTACAAAGACCAAAAACTTTCTGACATTGTTGTTAAAAAGTTCACGAGGGATGACACAGAGATGAAATCCATTGTCAAAGCAGGCACCTACTACCTCCCCAAGATTTTGAAGATGCTCTAGCAGTATGTTCTGAAGGCCCTCATCTACTACATTACCTTGGATACTAGGTTTGACAGAATTTGAACCTATCATTTCATCTTGCTTAATCATTTTAGGCATGGTTTCAAGATTTCCATTCCGTATTATCTCTTCTCTTCAATGAACAAGAATATTACTAGTTTTAGAGATAAGAAATTTAAAACCCTGCTCTGCATGAAGGATTAATTCTTTTGTTATACAAATTCTTTAAAACCCAAATCATGGGCAAGGAAATTGGGGATAGTAAGTCTATCAGCGAGCACTCTGGCTCAGATTATGTTCCTTCGGGCTCTTTTTTGGGCATACCTTCAGATGACAGTGATGAAGTTGATTTCAAGAAATAGAGCAAGGTCTCCCCATCCAAGAAATGACCTTTGAAAGCTAACAAGAGTGAATTACCCTCTAAAAAATAGGACAGGAAGGAGGCTAACTCGAAGGAAGAGTATATTAAAAAGGAGGAAGAAATGGATTCAGAAGAAGATTTGGGAAACCCCATTTTGGATTCTATTTTGATGCGGGATTAGGACAAGGAGGACTCCCCCAAACCAATGTAGGACCTCTCCGAACACCTATTGGTCGATCTCACTATCACTGAGGAAAAACCCTTCCTCCTCATTCTAACAATAAAAATCAAGCCCCTGCGACTGAAGATAAAGAAGACTAGGGCACCAACTAGTCACCCATAAGGATTGATGAGACTGAAGAAGCCTTAGGGGAGAGTATCATAGTCAGGAAATTGGGAGGGGTATAAAGGTTTGGAGAAATTTTAACATTAACACTGTGCATATGGGAATTATTAGGGAAGCAGTATTTCCTTGGATTATAGAGGACAATGAAGGAAAACTCCATCAGGAAGAATTGATAGACCTTGCTTTAGTTGTTCTTAGTGACAAAGTGAGGGAGATGGACATGGATTTTATCAATAATACTAAAAATAGTATAATGGACCTGTATCGATCTTTCAAATGGCTTTATCACGAGATCGAGGACATCAATGAAAAAAATTAGGGCTGGGACAATAAGGATAAGACCATAGAGAATAGGTCAAGTCTGGAAATCAGGGTCATGAACATGGAATTTAAAATGATCAATCTGGAAAAAACCCTTAAGGGAGTGGCAGAGGAAAATTTTAACATCCTTAAAACATCCAACAAAAATATGAAGCTGCTGATTGAAAAGATGGAAGAAGAAATGGACCCCAAGAGCGAGCAGAGGACCATGAAGGAAGACAAGGAGTTGACTGAAGGACCAGAGAAAAGAACTAGGGCTAGAACCAGGAAGAATAGGGAAAAAATTGATCCACATAGTTCCCAAATGCAGAACATAAAAGGCATAGTTCAACTGATGGAGGCCCTTGAAAGCAATGTGACTGTCATGCTTAGGAGCTTGGCATAATTAATCATGGTGCTCTTGCTTTTGCCTATGCTTTCTTTTCTCTATTTTTTTCTTATTTGACCCTGTGGTGGCTTGTCCTAGCTACTCTATTATGTTTTTCTTTGCTTGGTTCTCATGACTTTAAATTGTTGTCGGTTTTAGGGTCCTTGTAAAACATGTTTTACTTAATAAAAAACAACTTAAATTTAATTTTGATTATATTTAAATATAAATTTATTTGTTTGAAATAATACATTAAAAAATGGGTTAACTTTCCTTTTAAAATGTAATGAGTACCATTGTGGAGTCATTTTTAATTATTTTGAAACTATTCCTCTACTCTAAAGAAGATTATTCATCCAATTTTATATTTCTAATGTTTAGGATAAGAGGTTGATAGATTTGATATTTTTAGTTCAGGCCTAAAACTACTAGCATCAAATGAACTTAACTTTTAGTTCAGGCCTACAATTACAATGCTTTAACACAAAATAATATAATATTTATTAAAATACGTATATGTCTATTTAGTAATTAATAATAATTTTTGTTTTGTTTAAGTTAAGTAATAATAAATTAGTTTAATAAAAATGATATTATTGTTAAATTTTATTATTACAAATCTAATTTAAGTTTGTTATTCATTATTTGTTCTTTCCAATTTTTATTTATATTTATATTTAATTATAATATATTTTGGTATTGGATTTAGATAATTATTTTATTTTATAATAGTATAATTTGGAGGTAAATTAAAATAATTTTTAATTAAAAATTATGTATGTAAACAATTTTCATATTTGTGGTATAATAAGTTTAGATTTTATATAAGAGTCTTAATTTACTTTTATTTCAAAAAAAATTCTACAACAAAAAAATATAAAAGATTAATTTATTTATACAATTATTTTTTAATTTTAAATTAAAAATTTATAGTAAATATTGTAATTATAATTTATTAGTTTTTCCTTCTATAATCTGTGATAAAAATGTGTGAAATAATATGTAATAAAATGTGTGAAAAGGAAATGAAGCTCCTGTTTCCTCTCGATGCTAGGGTTTCTCTTGTGCGAAGGATGAATGCATCTAACGATGACCCTTTTATGAGTGGAGTTGGTAGATAGGGAAACAAGTATTGCCTTGACTTGCAAGATGGTAGAGTGGATGAGATAGTTCAAACTTGACCTATAGGTGTTTATGTTGAAAATGATGGACAAGAGGTTTTCAGCGATGGATTCCTTGGCAATAGAATGCAGTGAAGTGATTTATGGGTTTTCAAATGGTGGGTACCTCATCAAATAGGTTGGAAAGGTCTTTGAATGAAGAAAATAGAGGAAAGGGTGCTAATGGTGGCCTGAAAAAACAACTGGTACTCTCAAGAGCAAAGGGCCCAATGAATAAAAAACCTATCTAGAAATGAGGAGGGAAACTTGGGATTAGCTACAAGGATAATGGAGGCTTAGGGTTTGTAGCGAAGGGTCCCTCTTCACAAGGATGCCCAAATGTGTCCACTACTTTAGGAAGGGATAAATTGATGATGGAGGTAGTGGATGTGTTTGGTGCAATGACACCCCAAAGGGTAGAGGCCAAAATAGTTGATCTAGCAGATGAGATTGAGAAGGAAGTAGACAACAATGTTGTCATCTTCTCTAATCTTGGTCTAGTTGGAAGGTTTTAGGGCATGTGTCCAAGTTTAGGTGAACTCCACCAATGGATAACAATGAACTAGGAGCCATTGATGAAGGGATATGTTCAACTATACCCATGTGCAAGAGGCTTCTTTACTGCAATTGTTGAAAACGCTACGGATAGGAAGAAGATTTTGAACAAGGGTCTCTAGAGTTAGAAGCATAAGAATCCTCTAATGCTAAATCCTTATCACCTGACCTTTTACCATTTGGAAAATTTTGATAAGATATTACTCTAGGTAAGACTTCTGAGTCTGCCTTTATATTTCTGGTTTGATTCTTGTTTGGAAGCTATTGTTGATTCTTTATAAAAAAATTTAATGGTAGATGAGGAATCATCAAACCTCCTACATTCAAACTATGCATAGATTTGAGTGGAAATACATACTATTGATGGGCTCCCTACATAAATTAATCTTGAAACCTTAAAGAGAATTTGGGTACAACCTTTGGATTATGAGGGGGTACCCTTTCATTGTAGAAGATATTTTTAAATTTGGTATTTAGTGGATAAATGTGCTAAGAAGAGACATGATAAGATGGCCACATGGTGGAAGGATCTCTCACTAGCATTACACAATGGAAAAAAGGGTGATTAATAAAAGAGTTTTGCTTGGGAAGTTAGTGGAGAGAAGCCTCCTCAATAAGAGGCAACTACGAATCTAATTTCACAAGACATGGCTTCTCAATCAATTACACAACCACTCACAGACAACATTGAGGTTGATATCACTAATGATGGAGGAGGAGGATGTTTTTCTATACAGTGATGGGTACATGAATGATGGAGGGTCTTTGGAATCTAACTTGACTGAATAGCAGGAGGAGGAAGCCATAGTGGAGGAAGTTTGGGTGATTATGAAGGGTAAAAAGAAAATAAAACACAAGTATCATTTGATATGACATTGTGATCACATAGGAAGGGAGATGCTAAAAGAAAATCTTGATTATTTCTAACTATTCCAAATATGTTGATAGGTCTCTTCAATATTCAATATTTCCGGGTAGTGGGTTCCCTTATAGTTGTCATATTGATTTTTAGTATTTATAGGGAGTTGGCTCCCTTATTGTAGGCTCCCTAAGCCCGACTAGGTTATCTTTCTAGGTTAATTAATAAATATATCTATTACAAAGCGAAGAAAAAGTGTGAAAAAATACAATAAAAATTGTAATTAAAAACTTGATGTAGTCATGCATTACAAACTTGATCTTTCTTTGGAAAACTTTTAACACTTAACACTTCTGCCAAAATCCTCCTAACATTTTGGCAGGAACTTAGCTGCATTGCAGCCTTGTTATTTAACCTTTTAAGTTCACTAAGGTAACATGTTTAAGTTTTTTCAAAAGTACATAGCTTTACTTTCCTCTTCACTGTGTAAAATTTTAATGTATTTAAGATGAAAAATAGTATATGGTATTAAATTTTATTCTAAGATCATTTATTTTTAATAGTGTGTATTGTGTGTAGTTAAGATTAAAATTAATAAATGGTATTAGCATTTATTAGAATTATTTATTGTTAATTTTGGGTTGGAATAATAGATATAATTTAAATTATGTTTATATTTGTAAGAAGATTTATTTTTAAATTTTTAAATTTAAAATTATATTATGATTTTGAGTTGATGTATTTTAATCAATAATTAGTTATTAATCTAGTAGCAAAAAGCTTAGTTCATCTGAACCATCTAGAAGTTTATCAAGGGAATGTATCTATCCTTAAATTTCCCACTATAACTTAAACCTACAATTATAATTAACGACAAGTACTAGCCACTACTTGGCACTTGTTTCTTGTTTATTTTGAAAAATATTATACTTATTATTATAATTTAATATTTTTAAAAGTAAATGATTGCCAAATTGAAGATTAAATGTAGAAGATTTTTTTTAATATACTCATGCTCTTATATTCAAATCCTTGTTCCCATCCTACAACACAATGCCTCTTTCTCTTAATGAGATAAATTGAATTACTAATAATACAAGACAATGTATCATTGTATTCTATTTTTTAATTTGTTTGAAGCTTTTTTTCTAAATCTTGATTATTTTCACTACTATTCTATAATTTTGACTTTCTTAGAATTTCATGACATAATTAAAAGTGTAAATGTTTTACGACATAATGGGTGGTCCCACAAAAGTGTTTCCCACTTTTTAGCCAACTTTGACACCGAAATGAATATTTTGAAAAAGAACTTCAGTTTCAGACACATTATTACAAATCCGTTAAGAATTTGAAAACAATGTAAACTAGTATTTTTTTTTATCATTTTCTTTCTAGTTTCTAACTATATATTTTTTAAAAAAATTAGAATTGACTTGTGTCCATTTTTCCTTCTCTTTCAAAAAGTGGTTTATATGAAAAATCAACAATTTTAAAGAATGACAGTCAGTTGTTTCCACATAATTTTTCTTTGAAAAATGATAATGACATAATTATTTCAAGGTTATAATTGTAGCATAAAAAATTAGAGGATTCTGTTGGTTTCATTCAAATTGGTTAGAAATTTTATATTTTATTGAGTTATGGAGTGACATTAACCGTAATTTAAACATAGGTTTATTCAGTTCAATATAAATTGATTTTTATAGATCAAAATATATTTTTAATTTTTTTGATAGAAAGGTAACACAAATACCTATTGGATACACATTTTTCAAAAAAAAAATTTCTCTATTTTTCTCAAAGCGTCAAAGATACAGGTTGTGAAATGGTCAGACAACCTATATTTAATAAAAGTAAAAATATAAAGTCACGATAAATAAAATATATACTAAAAGTATAATCATTGGAAAGCTTGTTCAGAGTAAAAAAAATATGTCTCAGAATATAATCTTATTTGTCCATTGATTGAGCCCTCAGAAGGGCATTTTTTGGGCCTTCGAATGAACACCTCTTTAAATGAAGGAGTCCAAAGGCCTTCATGAAAAGTGGGGTACAATCGAACACCCCTTGGAAATATCCGGTGAATTTTCCCATGGTCCATTTTTTCCCAATGGGGGGTTCGTTCGAACCCCCATTGTCCATTTTTTTTGTATTTTTGTTTTGGTATAAATAAATGAGTTTTTCTTGTGTTTTTAAAATAATCAATTCATTTTTATTCTCTTTTTTATAATAGAAACATCGAAACACAATTTTTTATAAGGGAAGGAAGTTTATTCTATCTTGCAATTTTTTCAAAGAATTTTTTTTGAAGAACAAAGATGAGAAGAAGGCTCACTAAATCTGCAAGAAAAAGGTCCCCTCACAGAGAATAGAAAAATCATGAAGCATCATTGACATATTATAATTTAGAACTAAAAATGGTACACATCTGCAAATACACATATGTGAGTTTTATGTCTCCATTTATAATTTTCTTTAATTTTTTTTAATTTGTTTCATTTTCGTGCATGTAGGTTGCAATCAAAAATTACAAGATGAAGCAAAAGCTCAGGTAGGAGAGTCAAACCAAGTTGAACAACTGGATGTTGGAGAGGATTCAGGATCAGTCCCTATAGAAGCTCAAACAATGGAAGTTGGAGAAGGTTCAGGATCAATTTCTCCTATTGGTATGGATGAACAGATAAAAATATCTCAAACTATAAAGAAAAAAATCAATTATAGAAACTTAGATCATTTACTTACAATGGACATGGAGAAATTAAGATCACTTGCTAATATTAAATCCTTAGTCTTTTTAAGAAGAGGTCTTTGAATAAGATAGAAAGATAAATAGTGAATAAATTTGATAATCTTGAAACGCTTGAACAAGCCTAATTACTTTCTCTTGTTCATATAGAATAAAAAATGCAAGAGCCATTAAAATTGGTGGGTGTAGACACAACATCGAAAAAGAGAAAAATATCTAACATGCAAAGTGATATTATTGAAAATGCTAGGAAATAATTAAGATATGTAGGGAAGCAATCTCAAACTAAAGACAAGAGCATTACAAAAAGAGTTATCTTGACATCCATTGTTGGTAACAAGCTACCCTGAAATAGACAAATATCTTCAGTTTCATCTCAGATTGGTTTTAGTAGGAAAATAATATCAAAATATGTTAAGAGGAGAATGATTTTGGATGATAGCACATTGGAAGGTAATTGAGAAATTATGTGTAGATCTCCTCATTCTGATAGGATTGAGGAGGGAATCAAGAATTTGGTCATATCATTTTGGAATGATAATACCCATCCTTTACCAAATACTAGAGATGTTATCAGACACATGGTTAGAGCTAATGAATATGAACATCATACAAAAAATTGGTTGGACACAACACAACATGAAATGTATTTCTTATTTTGTAGTTCAAATCCTAATATAAAAATTAGGTAAACATTCTTTAAAATATTGAAGCCATGTTATGTGAGGAGAAACAAAGTGTTTGAAACTTGATGTTGTCATTATCATATTGAATTTGATCTCCACTATTAGGTTTTACAAAATTTTGTAGAATATAATTTTGGTTTTCAAAATACTCTTCCTAGTAGATGAAGTGAGTTCATCTCATCCATTTTATGTGAAAAAATAGATGATGCAGTTGGTCAAATAAATTGCATAAAAAGAATATGTCAAACATGTTCTAATTTGACTCTTTTCCCTTTGAAAGATGAAGATATTGATGTGATAAAGATGATAAGTTGTAAGAGTTACAAATATGTAAGGAATGAAATTATTTTTGGGAAAGAATCTAAAAGGTTAGAATATGTTGAAGAGGAGATAACTATTGGAGCATTTATGGAAAATTTTAAAAGTTTGATTCAACTGTACATTCATCATGCTTTTTTTGTAAAGTAGAAAGCACAAAAATCCCAAACACTAAGAGATAATTTCCCACTTGGAACTATTCTACCCATTGTTGATTTTTCTAAAAACTATTCTTTTGTTCATCAAAAGGCCATCCAATCAGAATATTATTTTCCATAGTAGGTTACAGTTATAGTATAGGTTTTTTCTCGTCATGCATAGTTATATTTGGATGCTACTCAAAGAACATTTCAAGCATGGGTCCTCAACTTGAATTAAAAGACTACGTATTCAAACACTAAAAATCCCACACAATATTTATGAAGATAGGATGGTTTGAAGAAAAAATGTTCTTCAACTGTTCCTCTTTCAAAGGATCCTTGAAGGCCATCTGGTACTTTGTCTCTCCAAAAATAAAATTCACTTCCATTTCTTCCTTTCCCTTCACACATAATTCAACCTCAACCATTCTCGTAGAATACAAAATGATTTTGGAAATGTAAAAAGGAGAATTTATATTGGGTATCATGTACCCTACATTGAATTCACCCATAGGATAATTTATTAAAGAAGTGTGCATAAATTTTCCTTGCACCACCTTCTAGAAAATTTATTATAGACTTGTCCTTTAACTTCATTTGATGCATATTGCAACCCAAAACATCTCATTTTGTCATGTAAACATTGAAAACCATGATGTCACCATCTTCCACTTGTTATACTACTTCCACCTCACATGCAAACTTAGACAATGAGGACCACCTGGTGTGTTTCCCTCACAATATATATGTGAAATTTTGGAAAGAACTTAATTTTTTTCCTTATAATATCAACCAACTTTTTTAAACACCAAGCGTATGATTTTTCAATCCCAATTGAATTTAAAATTATTAATGAATCACCTTCTAAATGAAAATTCTCAGCATGGAGCTTTCGTGCCAACTCAACCCCCATCAAGGCTAGTTAAATTTTTGCTTCATTATTAGTCCCTACTCCTAGTGTCTTATTTTCAATTGGAATAATATTTCCTTTGGAATCGATTTCCATGCACTCCACTCTTGAATGTCCTTTATTACCCTTAATAGCTCCATCAAAGTTCACCTTGATCCATCCTTCCTTAGGAGATTTCCATTACACTTCTTTCTTGCACCCCTTTTGAAGACCAACCTTGACACACCCATTAATGTGTCTATATTTTAGCATTGTTCCATGATCTTTGAAGAATACAGGTTGCTAAAATAAAATGATATTTATATGGATTTTGTGTTTAGTTTTCTACATTAACTAATTTTGTTTTGCTTTATTCTATTCTGGCATGCAACTACTCTATTGATTCCTCTTTGCCTTGAAATATTCCCCTGTTTCATGCTTTTTGAATCTCCTAGGAAATAGATGATTCGAATATCATCCAAATACATGGAAAATAAGACTTATGCCTTGACCTCTATTAAGACTAAAATTTTCTTGAAAGTGATAGGAAAAGTGCCTTGTAGATTCAGTTTTCTTAGAACAAATTGCCAACACTCAGGCGCAACTTTGCATTGCAATAGAAGATGATCAATATTTTCCACTTCAAGTTTACACATGGGGCATAAAAATAGACCATGATACCCATATCACATCAACCTTTCACATCTCAAGACTTAGCCCCTACATGCCAACTAAGTAAAGGAACCCGCCTTTGGAAGGGAACACTTGTTCCAAAATAGTTTTGTGGGCTCTTTCTTAGCCATGTCTTTAGCCTCTACTAGTTTGTATCCTATATGCATGCTCACTCTTTTTACATCTACATCATATGATCTCATCTTGCTCTCCTAATATAAAAAATTTCCTTCTTTTTCTAATATGGTAGAATTCCCTAGCCTCCTCATTGAGTCCCAATCCACTATTATCTTTTCATTTCCATTTAGTTTTTCCTTCCTCATGATTCTGTATCAATAGATCTAAAACCATAGCCCCCCATGGTACTTCCACTATGACTCTCAAAGCTTTGTTATAGTTTCTAACAATTAAATTTTTCTGGTCTTCAATGGATTCCTCATAGAATTTAGATTTCTCCCTATAAATAAACTTCCATGTAATATGATCTATGATTGCTTTCTTTTAATTGATCATAAAACTCCAAATTGAAGAACCTCTAATTGGATCAGAAATACCGAGGATGTAGTCTTTATCCTGACTATCTAGATGCTTTTTGAGAGAATCTTGGCTCAATTTTGTTGAGGGTTTCTATACGTGATCTTTATAAGCTTTTCTCTTATCACCTCATTCATCAAATTCCTTCTCAAACCCACACCCTTGCACCTTTTGGTTTACATATCTATTCCCATACAAATAAAGGAATTTTGTCTTTGTATTGACTTCTATTCTAAAAGAAACTCCTCATGTTTTTCTAACTTATTTTGATAATTTTTGGAGGAACTTGCATACACATCATGAAATAAAGAGGGGTTAATAAAAATCTATGTTTGGGTTTGAATAGGATGATCAATTTTTTTCCATTTGTGAAAGACGAAGACTCCATCAAAACAATAGACTTAGTAAACCAATCAAAGTCTTTTTTTAGATGCTAACACTAGATAGCATTCATAGTTTTAAGGTTACAAACACTAGGAATGAAATATTTTTGGATTACTAGAATACAAATTTACATAGTAAAAAAACCCTCAACTAGTTCAGTATGGGATAAAAGAAATTTTCCAAAGGAATTTCCTATTCCTTTCAAAATACCAGGACCAGTCAACTCATATGATATTTGAGGAAGATTAAACTAAATAGAAATTTTCTTACTAATATCTTGTAAACAATGGTAAAATGATTTTCTAGAAAACATAAAAACTAAGTTTTTTCCCAACCAAATAAAGTGTTCTTGAATAGATTTTAAGTTAAGATCTTTTAATTTAAGTGTTCTTGAAAGAGTATGTCTTCTTCTAGGGATACTTCCCTGGATAAGAAGGAGAGCTATGAGGCTTCTCGGAAGGGAATTGCAAAGGATATATAGAGGATACAAGGGATTATGAAGTTGAGAAAACTGAGGTTGTAGGAAAAGAGAGAAATGATGAGGGCCTTTCCAAGGGTATTAGGGAAGATCCTGTTAAGGAGATGAATCCTAACTAGGGAGCTAAAAACATCATTATTGATCTAGACCCTTCTTAAATGGAGAAAACTTTGGAAAATAAGGAGGATGAACATGAAAGGTTGGAGATACCTAATAAAATGGATAAGGACACATAAATTGGGAAAAATAATGACCAAAATACTATGACACCATTGATGAGGGATACATGGATGAGGGTAACAAAAATTGAGAGGAAAAGTTGGAAGGGGAGGATTACAACATTCTCTATTCTGCTGAGATGTTGCCTAAGGAAAATAAAGGCAAGGATATTAGATAGGAGGTTGCTAAGAGAGAAGATTATGTGTCAATGATAATGAAGGATCTTACTGATAATGAGGAATTGTATTTGGTCTTCTTACACACAACTAAATTTAGAGCTCTCTTTTCTTTCAAAAATGACAAATGGTGCTATCACGAGATTGAGAAGCTTAAAGTAAAAAATAATGATCACATGAAGGCTAAGTATTAGAATCTTCTAGAGATAGTTAATAATAGGGGTAAGGACTATGATCACTCTTAGGATTTTTGTGCCCCTGTTAAATAACCGGCTAGGATTGAATGTGTTGAAAAAAAATTAGAAAACCTTCTCAAGCATTCTATGGAGGGCATGAAGTCCATTGCTAGTAACCTTTGTTTGTTGGTTGACATGATGGAGAAGGATTGAGAAGCTATGTAGAACCCTAATACTAAAGGAAAAGGCCCAAGGTCCAGAACCAGAGTGAAGATGAGCCAAAATACCTCTTCTAGTAAGGAGATTATGGGGCTCAAGGAGAATTTAAAAAAATGATAGAGCTAGAGAAAAAGATGGAAGACTCCATTCAAATCATGAAAGGGTGGTAGTAACTAGTTTGTTATGCTAGTTCTCTTTTTGTTTCCTATGTTGTTGGTTTTAGCTAGTTTTGGGTGTTTGTTCACCTTTTCTATTCTGGGTACTCTTTTTTTAGTGAACTTATTGTCTAAGCTATTTTTGTAACTTTTTGTGTTTCAGATCCTTGTAAAACCTATTTTTTATTTAATTTCAAAATTTAAGATCTTTTGATTCCAAAATACTAAGATAAGTATTAGATGAAATAACTTGAAAGAACACAATGTTAATATATTTGATGGGATTCTTTTTTTGCAAATGAGATGGAGACATAGATTCATCCAATACCTAGACAACCATAGCTAGAGAGTGAAGGTATTATGATTTATTATTAATAGGTCTTTCATGTACCTAATCAAAAGGAACAAGAACCCATAACTTATTCAACTTTCATCAGCCATCACCTTTGTTCACCACTACAAAAGTGTGAGGAAGAAAGTGTTCCATATCCTTGACATTGGGGGAACCTTTGTTAACCACTGCAAAATTGTAATGAGGAAAGTGTTCCATCTTTGGCAATCACAACTTTAGGGTTTTGAGAAACCTAATGATATGGGTTCCCCTTCAATTTTATAGCTTCAACCCATGACTTTGTGGGGATAAAGGTTTTTTGTTTGAGTGCCTTAGAGGCCCCAATCCTTTCTTTCTCAGCATTGAACCAATCTTTGGAATGAAATATGTCCTTCATAGGCTCGTGTATCATTGTGTTTAACTGAAAATATTTGTGTTGTCCCCAATAACTAGCTTTCCCATTCTAATTAATCCCTTTGTTCTAAAAATTTTGAAACCGTACAAAAATTTATGAAATAGGAATTAGGGTTTAGTGCTCATTTGTCCAAAAATGAGTCCAACCAAGCTATAGAGCCATGTCCACCCAGTGTCCCATTAGAAAAATCATTGAGGGACATGTGTAGTCTGAGACGTAAATGGATCCCTTTAAGGAGGATGGTTAGCCAGCAAGTCATCTCCGCATGTAGTCTTAGGCATCAGCACCTCTTGAAATTTTGCATCTCCATAATGAAAAATAATAAATGTTAATTACTATAAATTTTATAATCCATATATATTTTCTAAAACAAAATTTTTTCATTCAAGTTTCACCTTCGAAATGGGTGTCCTTATATATTTTAAATTTTTAAATAAATTAATTTTAGCATAACAAAAATTAGACGGTCAATCAAATTTCTTTTTTGACTCCAATCGCATTGATTTTACAAAGTCTACATATATATATTTTTAATTTTTAGATAAGTAAAGGTGATATTATAGCCATTTCAAGAATCAATTTTAGATCAACTTGATTTATTTCCACACAAATTATATGTATATGTATATGTATATGTATATGTATATGTATATGTATATGTATATGTATATGTATATGTATATGTATATGTATATGTATATGTATATGTATATGTATATGTATATACATATGCATATGCATATGCATATACATATACCTTAATCAAACTCATAATATGAAGTTATGATAATTCTAGGGGTTGCATTCACTATTGATTCTCTACAACAAAGAAAATGCAATTAAACATTTGTGGCAAGAGGAAGGAATGAATTACAGAAGCAAGCCCTTCCAAAATTCAATAGTTGTCCATAGGTTGAGACTCAAAAGTAGGCTCTTCCACATCATGAGTGACCAAGTTCTATTTAGAGAAAAAAGCCTTGTTGAGTGGTGGAGGTGAGAAAACACCATTTCCCTTACTAATATCACCACTAGCTAACTATCCTGACAAAACAACCTCCTTCTTAGGGGGTGGTGGTGGTCGTGAGTAGCATGGTGGGTTTCCACCATGACTACCATTGTAGTTTGGACACTCAGGTAACTATCCTGACAAAAAATCCTACTTCTTGGGAGGTGTTAGTGGTGAGAAACATGTTGGATCTCCACCATTAGTTTCATTAGTGATCTCACCAGCAAATAACTATGGTGGTGGTTTCTTGCAGCATGTTGGGTTTCCACCATTACTGTTATTGCAGTTTGGATAATTATCTAATTGATGATCCATAGTTGCAAAATGATGTGCAAATACATGGAGCATAAACACAAACAAGACCACGACAAGCACTGCAGTGACTTTCATACCCATCATACTCCCCATCTTAAAGTCTCAGAACCTTTGCTAAATCAAATGCACATGAAAATATTTTATTTTACATTGAATAATCAGTTGTTAGTGAAGATTGAGATTCAATACCATACTATGTAATGACCCATTTATAGAGGGAGCCATAAATCTATAGGAACACCAGTAAATATGTTTTGTTCAAATTACGTATACAAAATCATGATGTAGTAGGGATGGAGAAATTCATGAGAATTTTCATCAATGGTGAATTGACTATGTACACACAAAACTCTAATCTTTAGTATTCATGTCTGTATTCAAATTAATTTATTTAGTTTTAAAATAATGTTTTTAATTGAAGTTATCTGTCATCGTAGACTTGCAAAAATATATAAGAATCCAAATAGCCTCTGGGCTAAAACTATAAGGATTAAATACCTTGACTCGGATGTCCTGGAAATAATTTTCTCAATTAGAAATCCTCCTACCAGTTAGTGATGTGGAATTTTATTGTCAAATGTAGATCCATTCTCCTCCCTCATTTGTCATGGGTTATTAACTCAAGTGAAAAGGCCCTATTTTGGTCGGATTTGTGGAACATTTTCCCCTAGTTATCTATCCTCCCAAATCTTCAACAAGACAGAGCAATATTGGAACAACGGTGGGGCCTTAAGGTCTCAGACTATTTTAAGGAAGGTGACAAAATTAGGTGGAAAGGATTTCATGACCTTCCTATCCCTCAAGATGAGATGAGAGAGCTTAAAAATATTCTCAAGTAGATACATATCTCTGTCAATGGGGCCAATGATTACCTGATTTGGAATAGGAGTAAGAGTGACATATATTCGGTTAAAGATGGATATCTATCATTGAGCTCTTGGTGTTCTCAACCTAGTTCTCTCTTTGAATTTTGATGGCATGATGCAATATTGCCTAAGGAATGTGCTTTCCATTGGTTGGCTATCAAGGATAGAATTATGACTAGTGGTTGCCTTTATCATCTTAGTATTTTGGAATCCTTTTGGTATCATATGTGTAATAAGGATTTGGAGGACACCAATCACCTCTTGGTGTGTTGTGAGTTTTCCCAGGAAGTGTGGAGATGGGTATTGGAAAAGCTTGGGTGGCAAGGCCCATTATCCTATGAACTCAAGCAACTTATTTTTCAATGGCCATTTCTACATAATGAATCCTTCTTCCTAGTCATGTGGAGAGTTATTGCAGTTGTAGTTATGTGGTGCATCTAGTGGAAGAGAAACCAAATAATATTAAAAAATAAAAAATCCACTTCTGATCAAGTATGTGCTTTGGTGGTGAAATCTATGTCAAAAATGGTGAATGCTCATGTTGCGAGGGTCAAGTCCCTATCTTCTACCTTCACCTCTTCACATAATACTATTCTCAATAATTGGAAGAATATCTCACTCCCTTTCAAAGGAGTTCTCATAGGAAAAGTTCCCAAACATCAGATTAGAAGAGATATCAAATGGGCTCCTCCAGATCAAAATTTTATGAAATTGAATTTTGATGGTGCTTCAAAGGGAAATCTAGGTAGATCAGGAGCTAGTTTTGTTCTTAGGAATTCAAATTATTCTATATTTTAAGCTTCTTATTGTAGACTCCAAGATGGGTCAAATAATTTAGCTAAGTCAAGGGCCCTTCTCTATGGGGTTAAGTTGGCTGTGAAACTAGGTATTCAAAATTTACATATCGAAGGTGACTCTAAGGTGATCACATCCTCCATTATATCTAAAATAGTGTTCAGTTGGGATTTACAATATGTTCTTACTGAAGTTTGGAGACTTTTTCCACATCTAGCTACTTAAAAGGTGTTGGCTTTTCTCCTTGCAGGACCAAACTTGAATCAAATAGTTGGGCTTAGATCTCAATTAGACACTCAAGTTTGACAAGGAAAACAAACCAATTGATGAGGATAGAGAGAAATCCTCCTTCTTCTTTGAGCTGCACATTCACTCAGGCGGGTATTGCCTTATCTGTACACTCAAGACACCTCATGACAAAACCAAAGGCCTACAGACAAATTAATGTGGAATAGCAATCAATCTCCTTTAGGTATCCTATACCCCAATGATAGAAAGTCTCATGCAATAGCCCTACTTGCATGGAATGAGATTGAAAGCCAGAAACCTATCCTAATAACAAGAAAGGGAAAGGGTGGGACTGAATGGAAATGATTTTAAAATGATTGAAAGGTCCCCTGAGATGCCCTAAGTCTCTGATAGACTAGTGCCTTATCCAATGGGCCACAGAGTCAAATACCCTACTGCAAGAGACAATTATGAAATAAGAACATAATATGCTCAATGTGTTGATGCCTGACATCAATCACACACCATGACCAAACCTCAACTTAACACCCACCTGTGCATTCAAGCATGTTATTATCTATTCAAAGGATTTTAACCCTTCCCTTAGAAGAGACCTATAAATCAAACAATACATTTACCAGCATCCACCGGAAGACAAGCATGACATATCCTTGATATTTCCGCTCATACATGCATAAACACTAGCCCTGAACCAGTTACCTCTGTAAAGATAACTTCACTTGCAAACACATAAGCAATACAAGTAGACAAATCAAGCACCCTTGATGCATGATCAATGAATTCAAAGCTCAAATGGAGACAACTTAGTAACAATAAGAACAAACTGAGTTCTCATGCATAAAATAAATCTGTTACAACATGTATTGTGTTCTTTGATCCAGCAATGGAAATAGAACACCCTATATGTAGAGAGAAGGAGAAAATCTATAGGAAAAAGACCCTTCACATGGAACCAATTCTCCTCAAAAATTTGCAGAAGAAGGAACCCTTACAAAAATGAACAACCTACAATTTATACCACTAACTGCCTTGGAATTCTCAGAGAGAATGCAACAAGCTTGGGATAGCTAAGGTATAGGGTCTCAACTATGCAACCAACTCAAATAGTCACAAAATTTACTGCAGGGGCAGGGAGCATAAGTAGCCTGGAGAAAACAAATCTCTAGTAGATCAACAATCATGAAAATCTGCAAGCTTAGCATAGTTCCTCACTACCTACAAATAGTTCCTCGAGCTCAAAACCACATGGCACAAATCCCTACAAATCCTCAAAGCACCTTGGACCACACTGGAACTACAGAGAAGTTCAATTTCACCAACTCTGGCCCCCTCTATCATCAATTTTAGTCCTTATTGGTCACTGGAAACATCTCTGAGTTTCAAATTCAAACTCCAATGGCTAAGTCTTGGCGCCAGTAGTACATCAGCGGTCCTGATTCGATCTGAGATCGGCAATAAGTCCCAACCGTAGATCTCATCTTCCTGAGCTTCAGATCCTCTAACTCATCAAGCACCATGGGTTTCATTCCATAAACTGGCGACAAGGCAATATCCCAGTCACAGAATGAAAATCTTAACTCTAGTTATACTCAGTGACCACACGACTGCACATGTTAAAATAGCCCACTTAAATCATCTGGTGAACTAGCAACAAAGGAACCTTCGCCAATTCACGGAATACTTCATGCCTCCGCTAAAGAATCTAGCGATCCCGCAACCACTCATTCACCAAGTCGCCAGACCAACTAGCGAACTACCAAATCATCTTGCAAACTAGCGACAAGAAGGAAATATATCGGCACCACCAGATCTTTACCCACTCTGCCATTAACTCCGCAACCGTGACACATGATGCCACCTCTCGCCACAGGACCCACGCTCTGTAAGCCTTCGAAATCAAATGGCAGGCACATGATCGCAAGGGGTCTGACACCTCCCATGAGATCATGCACCATCCACTAGATCTTCCATGCCATCCTCTCTGCTGAATCACTCGAGCCCACTACAAACAAAACTCTCTGCATCAAATCAGATGGTGGGCGCATGATCGCAAGGGGAAAGAATATTCCTTGCGATCGCATGCCAACTGTAGATTTAAATCATTAACATAAGCCTCACTCAGACATCTGACCATCACCACATGGACCAATCGGAAGATGCCACATCACCACCTACTATGACCACCAAACTACAACCACCCTACCGATGGGCCCCAGGGACATGTGGCAAGTGATCGCATGATCACATAGCCAAAAATTAGGCTATGCAATCATGCGATAGCCAATCACAGGCTGCCACATGACCACCATGCTGCAAACAGGTCCACCGAGTAGTCTCCCCATAAACCAGAATCGACGGCTGTCGCTATACCACGATGTTAAAAAGTGAGCACCTCCACTCAGCGGTATAATGACAACCACTAGATCTGTCCACGCTTTAACCTCCTCAGAAGACTATGGACCCCTCGATGCTATCCAACTTGTCATTCCACCAACCAATCAAAAGATGCCTACTCACTCCACCCTGACAACGGACCCACTGACAAAAGCCAAGTCACCACTCGCCAGCCAATCAGGAATGCCCATGTCACTGGAAACACTGGCCCCACCAACTAACTACCAAGCATTCAGTGACTACGTGACTAACCATTCACCAAGTCGTGAGATGCTAGCTGCTAACCACCAGAAGAGAAGAGATCACGTGACTACACAGTCGCCAGGTCGCCAGAAGAAGACCCAACCACTAGACAGCTGAACATAATGAAAAGTTGGGACCACGTGGACAAGTGGCAGGCGGTCGCATGATCGCATGTCAGAAAAGTCTGACATGCGGCCATGCGACAGCCAATCAGGAAGAGCCTTCAAAGGCTCGGGCCCACTTTTCATCGCACTTGCGCACTTAAGGAAAGCCGGCAGATAGGGAACTGGGAGGTCGAAAACACACAAAGTTTTCACAATAGTAAAGGATAAAAAATACACAAGGTTTTTGACATTGACACAAAGGTAAACAAGGATGCGAAAACATCAAGGACTTTATGCAAGCCAAAAAGGTCAAAAACATCAAGGATTTTTGAAAACACTGTGGGTTTTTGACACTACAACATATTTTAAAGTTTATTTCCCTGCAAACCTTAGAACTTTAATATTTTTTTGGATCTTGTGAATTAGCACGTGAAAACTGGACCAGATCAAGGTGACAACATGAAGAACACAGGGTAGGAGGCAATGAAGAACACTTGCAAGGAAAATAGGCCAATTTCATAAGATTTTTGCTATGATAGAAAATTGGCCTAACATAAGGTATCTCATTATTTTAGGGAAGCCAATAAAGTTGTAGGCTGGCTTTCAAAATTGGGGGCCAAGTTAGGTATTGTCAAATGGGGGTTAGAGTATATGTCATACAATATTGATTTATTTCTAGAGTTTTTAAAATCTGAGATCCTCATTTAAATTTTGGACTTCTTTTGATTGTATTTTATATTCAAATGAAATAGCATACCACCCCTCCATCAAGTGGGGGATTTGAAATGCCAAATTCAGGATTGTGTAATTAATTCTCCTCAAGTGAGCTCAGAGGCCCATGTGAGTGAAGGAAAGGTACTTGCCTTCCTAATTAGTGCTTGAAAAGTTTGATAATTCTCATAAACATTCTTAGTTTCTTGGGGCGATGACAACAATGGTTTTGGCAACTTGTGGGTATTCTTGATGAAGACAGTTTATACCTTATATGCTTGATATTTCTCCTTGAGTCATTTGCTTGGCTGAAAATGTTCACATGGAGATTAAGATAATCTCTTTCTCATGTGAGATTTTATTTCATCTCCCCTCCACTTAAATTAATTAGTAAAATCACCCTAGCTTGACATTTTAAAGGATCGATTTCTTAGATTTTTTCCAAAGTTATTTTCTTATTTATGCCTCTCCTTATCTCTGCTATCTTTAGCTTTTTTCCATTCTATATCAATGGATTATTGCTGGCTTAATTAGTGGATTAGTTTGTGCCTCAAGGACTGGGAATGTACCCTATCTGGCCCCTTTTTTCCCAATCACATGAAGGTTTCCTTTAACCTGATCCTAGAAGAGGTGACAAAGGCCATTTGAAATATAATTGTTGATGACATCATGTTGCTAGATGCTCCATGCCACATCTTTCATTCTTAGGTAGTCTCAATCTTCTTGTTGAATATGTATGATATGTTTCTCGACTATAAAACTTTCATCCACCTAGCTTCTATATTGCTTAAAGAAGAATTTTTCAAGGTAGATGAATTAAATGAGGTAGTTTATAAGGGTTATTCACTCTGGGGCTCAAAGGATTGGGTGGGGGGATTATTCCCAATTGATCATTTGGATAAAAAAATCCTTTTGTCAAGAAATATGACGTGTTTAAACTGGCACTAGATGGAAGAGATTTATTCCATTTCATAGGGGAAATGGCCAAGCTCATTGACATGCTCCTGAATTATATCATGGAAAATTATTTCCTCCTGTTTGACAATATGTTGGTGGTCCTAGCTTATATTGAGAATGCGTGCCTTGCTACATATTTGCATCCTTCTTCTCCTCACCTCGTCCTCCTCTTCTTCAAATAGGCTCAGGGTTCTTTCTTCCTTCTGCCATAAATTTTTGACTAGTGCAATGAGGGGGAAGACTAAAGTGGGCGCGCCTCCGACCTCCTAATTTTAAGTTCTCTATTCTCCTTCTTAAATTTCTTTCTCATTTTTTTTAGCTAATTCCCCCCTTTGGGGTTGATGTGCCCCTCTCATGGGCTTTCTAGGGGATCATTTGTCTGTATAAATCTGTGGCTCCTAGGTATGTCTTGGATAACCATTTTATAATATGGATAGAAAGGAGGGGTTTTTCTTCCCAACTTCTTTCCCCCTGAGCTTCTTGAAGTAGTGTAAACAAATACTTAATTATTAATATATTATAATGGCCCTGCCATTTTTTCCAATAAAATAAAATAAAAATATATGTGTATTCAAATTCAAATTAATATACATATCTTGATTATATTTATTTTAAGAAGGATAGATATGTATTTGGAAATATCTTATTTAAGTAAAAATATATTTAATTTGGAAGAATCAAGACAAAAACCAAGTTCAGTCATTTAGCTTTACAAAATTTTATTAATTATATATCATGACATCAATTATATTGTACTTTTTGTAGACAATATATGACATGTGCATAATTAGTGAATTATTTTGCATCAATCATAAGTAACTATTTTTGCAATTATAATTTTTGTAAAATTAAAATATTTATTTAATAATTTCATATATTATACAAATTACTTATCTCAAATATGATTTGTGGAATTGGTTTGATGTTATATTTATTTAAATTTAATTTTGATTATATTTAAATATAAATTTAATTATTTGAGATAATACATTTAAAAAGGGGGTTACTTTTCCTTTTTAAAAGGGGTTTACTTCACAAAATCTATTGCTCTTTGATTGGGTCTAATCATTCCTAGAGTCATATTAGATCAGCAAGGGGGATTCATCCCTCATAAGGACATGGTAGAAGGGGCACTTGTTGCACATTAAGTTATTCATTCCATTAAGGCTGAGGGGATGCAAGCCATGATTCTGAAACTTGACAGTATGAAGGCCTATGATAGGGTCAGTTGGTCTTTTTTAACATAGGTTTTGATTAAGATGGGCTTCAGTATGAAGTGGATTAATTGGATCTTATCATGTATTAAAGGGGCCAAGTTTTTAGTTCTTATCAATGGTTCCCCATGTGGCTTCTTCTCTTCCACTCGGGGAGTACAGTAGGGTGACTCTTTTTCACCCTTTTTATTTATCATCAGGGCCGAAGGCCTTAGTAGATTAATAGCATATAAGAAGTTCCATTGGATTTCAGAGGGAATCTCCATTAGGGGCACACATCTGACCATTACACATACTTTTTTTTTCCTGATGATTCTCGTTTGTTTGGAAGGGAAACCATCATCAAGGCATATGCCATTAAACAGACCCTAGATGACTATTGCTCAAAATCGGGCCAAAAGTTTAATGAGATAAAATTGAAAGTTTTCTTTTTCAACACTCCTTTTCTAGTCCAATAGGCCATCATCAGTTTTTTGGGCTTTTCTATTGCACTTGTTCCATGTAGATATTTGGGAACTACTTTCTTTCAAGGGGCAAGTGAGACAACTTTTCTAGATAACATCTTTCAAGCCATTTTAAATAGAATTGCTACTTCGAAGGCTAGGTGGCTCTCCTTGGTAGGTAGAATTCTATTGGCAAAATATTTTCTTATCTCAATTCCTAATTATGTGATGTCAGTTCTGCTAGCTACAAAAGTGGTTTTGCAGGCTATTCAGAAGCCCATTAAAAATATCATTGGGAAAGGAAATCTTGATGATAAGCCTAAGATTCCTCTTATATCATGGGATACCATATGCACTTCTAAAGATTTTGGTGGTTCTAGGTTGCACAACCTTTTTTAGAGAAACATTAGTCTAGGAGCCAAGTTACCATGGAAATATTATGAGAATCCACAAGCCCTTTGGGCAAAAATATTGAGAGGTAAATATCTTGACAATTCTGATCCAGCTAGGATTTTTACTATTAAGAACCCTCCCATTGGATCTGACATGTGGAACTTCCTTGTCAAGTATAGAAAAATCATCCTCCCACATCTTTCTTGGGTCATAAACTTAGGCAACAAGGCTATGTTTTGGACTAATTCCTAGAATGGTCTTCCCCCTCCTTCCTTTCCATCAAGTTGGAAAGGATATTCTTTCGGGTTTACTTGAACAAAGGCCTCTTGTCTACACAGATGATGATTCTTCTCCAATTTGGGTTAAAGTAGCTTATAGGAGATATACGGTGCAAGAAGGATATTTATCTCTATTCGTTAAAGACACACAATTGGATAATACTTTGAGTATTATCTAGTTTTGCTCGCATAGTACAGTTATGCCTAAAGTAGGTTCATTCCTTTGGGTAGCACTTCATAAAGAATACTATCCAGTGATCGACTTCTTAGATTGGGAATATTAGATAGATTCCATTGTGTCCTTTGTGGGACCACCCTTGAAGATGTAAACCACTTGCCCGTGAATTGTGGTTTTTCTTATGATTTTTGGTCTTGGGATCTTGGAAAACTTGGTTGGTAGGGTCCTTTACATTGTTACCTTCATCAATTTCTCCAACAATGGCCCTTGCTTCACAAAGACTCTTTTTTTACAGAAATTTGGAGGGTTGTTCTTGCTGCAATCATTGGGTGTTTACGGTGGGAAAGGAACATGAGGATCTTCAGGAAGGAATGTTGCATGGTTAATTAGGTAATTGTGTTGGCCCAAAGAAGTCAATCTCAAAAATTGTAAATTCCCATGTTAGTAGTTGGAAGTTTCTATCATCAACTTTCTCTTCTCAGGAATCTAGGATTTTCAATAATTGGTCTTCAATTCAAATCCCATTTAAGGGAGTTCTAATTGGTAAGAAATATAAACAAGCCATTAGGAAGGATGTGAAATGGGAGCCTCCAAATAATGGCTTTGTTATGTTAAATTTCAATGGTGCTTGTAAAGGGAATACAGGGGTCTCAGGAGCCGGGTGGGTTCTATGAGATTTAGAAGGCCATGTTATCCAAACAACAGGTGTTAGACTTCCTTGTGGGTCCAATAATTTGGTAGAATCCAAGGCTTTATTGTTGGGTTTTAGGGGGGAAATCTGTTTGGATATAAAGTAGATTCATTTTGAAGATGATTCCCAGTTGGTCACCTCAGCGGTATCCTTGGGTAAGTCTATGAATTGGGAGATTAATTATGTTCTAAGTGAAGAGCACAAATCCATTCCAATAATAACTACCTAGCAAATTTGGGAGTTTTATTATGTCATGGTTTTTTTGAATGGGAACATAATCATCTAGTGTCTTCTCTCCGTACCAATAACAACTTGGCTAGATTCTCAAGGGATTTATCCTCATGATTTTCTTGCACTTACGACAGATTGTGCCTTTGTAGTGAGTTTCAAGTATGTTGGTAAATTGTTACTCTTTACACATGAGATCAATTTTATTTTTAGCGAAGGTATTGAAGGAAGGCTTTGCATCTGTTGTGGAGGTTCATTGTGCCATTCAGGGGTATCGAATTTGGCCGTCCGCAGCTTGGGTGGGATGTCTTTTCTCTCTAGACCTATTGGACATGAAGATGGAGTATGTTAGGTGATGAAAAACAATAGTTTTGTACATGCCCATGTCACTATGGGGGCAAGGTTAGGCTGAGAATTTGATAGGCTTTGTTATGAGGCATAATTTTGGGTAGTAGTAAGGGAATTTTTTTCAAGATGTTCTATATGGCCTTGTATGTCTATATTGTATATTTGGCCATCCTCCAACATAATATGTTTTTGGGGGTCTGCTTCGGTTGCTAGGTGCTCAAGTGTTAGTTTTTAGTTTATCTCGGCTGACCTCTTGGTTAAGCTCATTTTACATTTGTTTCTTCTCTCATGTGAAGGGGTATTTTCTTCCTTCTTCTTCTTCCCCCTAGAGCTTTTCTAAAGAAGTTATTTAAATAAAAGTATAATAGAAATGCCATTTTTATCAAAAAAATAAAATAAAAATGTAACGAGTAGCATTGTAGAGTCATTTGTAATTATTTTGAAAATGTTCCTCTACTCTAAAGAAGATTATTGATCCAATTTTAGGTAATTTTTTTCAAAAGTGCATAGATTTACTTTCCTCTTCACTATGTAAAATTTTAATGTATTTAAGATAAAAATTAGTAAATTGTATTAGATTCTATTAGATCATTTATTTTTAATAGTGTGTATTGTATGTACTTATGATTAAAATTATTAAATGGTATAAGAGTTATTTATTATTAATTTTTGGTTAGAGTAATAGATATAATTTAAATTTTATTTATATTTGTAAGAAGATTTTTTTAAAAAAATTTAAATTTTGAATTATATTATTATTATGACTTCATGTTTTTTAATCCATAATTAGTTATCAATCTAAATTTACAATATTCAAATAAATTTGAAGATATTAAATAAAATAATAAAAAAACTTATTTCATTTGAACCATCTAGAAGTTTATCAAGTAAATGTATATATCCTTAGAATTACCACCATAATTCAAACCTGTACAATTATAATTAACAACAAGTAGTGACACTTGTTTGTTGTTTATTTTGAAAAAATATCATACTTATTATTATAATTTAATATTTTTAGAAGTAAATGATTGTCAATTTGAATATTAAATGTAGATGATTTTGTTAATATACTCATGCTCTTATATTCCAATCCATGTTTGCATCCTACAATACAATGCCTCTTTATTTTAATGATAAGACTTGAATAAATAATAATATAAGACAATGTATCATTGTATTCTAATTTTTAATTTGTTTGAAGCTTTTTTTTTTCTAAATCTTGAATATTTTCACCACTATTCTATAATTTTGACTTGCTTAGAATATTATGACATTATTAAAAGTGTAAATATTTTAAGACATAATTAGAAGTATAAATGTACTTCATGTTGATTAAATTATGGTTGTAAATGTGTGTGTGTGTGTGTGTGTGTGTGTGTGTGTGTGTGTGTGTGTGTGTGTGTGTCTATATATATATATATATATATATATATATATATATATATATATATATATATATATATATATATATATATATATATATATATATATATATATATATATATATATATATATATATATATATATATATATATATATATATATATATATATATATATATATATATATATATATATATATATATATATATATATGATTCAATTGAGTTAATTAGAATTGGGAAATGATAAATTAACATATTTTAAAAGATTTAAGAGATAAAGTTTAAGAGATAACCTCTTCTTTGGATCTAAAGTGCAAAGGCGAGATAAAAAAGAGTGATGCTACATATGAATTGGTCCTCCAATTGAAATATGAGACTACCCATTATACCCCAGAAGAGCCCACACAATATTGACAAATAAAGGATGGATTAAAGAAAAAAATTTCTTCAACGTTTCCTCTATGAGAGGCCCCTTGAAGGCCATCTAGTGTTTTGTCACTCTAAAAATGAAATTCACTTCCATTTCTTCCTTTCTCTTGGCACACACTTCAACCTTAATTAATCTTGTAGACGACAAAATAATTTTAGAAATGAAAAAATGAGAATCTATATTGGGTACCATGTACGCTACATTAAATTCACCCATAGGAAAATGTGCAAAAGTAGTACACAAAAATTTTCCTTACCCCACCTTCCAAAAAATTTATTGCAAACTTGTTCTTCAACTTCCTTTAATGCATATGCCAACCCAAAACATCCCACTATGTCATGTCAAAACTGAACACCTTGATTTCACCATCCTCCACTTGTTATATTTCTACCACCTCACATGAAAACTTGGACAATGAGTCAATGAGTGTGTTTCCCTCACAACAAATATGTGAAATTTCAGCAACAACTCTATTTTTTCTTTATAAGATCAACCACCTTATTTAAACAACAAAAGTGTATTTTTTCCATCATAATTGCATTTACAAGTATCAAAGACTCACCTTCCAAATTCAAGTTCTCAACATGGAGCCTTCATGCCAACTCAACCCACATCAAGGATGCCTGAATTTTCTCTTTATTATTAGTCCTTACTCCTAGTGTCTTCTTCTCAATTGTAGTAATATTTTTATTAGCATCCCTTATCGTGCATCCCACACCCAAAGGTCCCAAATTACCATTAACAACTGCATCAAAGTTCACCTTGATCCATCCTTCTTTCGGAGATTTTTATTACAGTTCTTTCCTACACCTCTTTTGAAAATCAACCTTGACATAGGTCAATTAATGGGTTTGTATCAACATGCTCCATGATCTCTGAAGAATGTAGTCTGCTAATCTAAAAGGATATTTACATGGATTTTTCATTGATGTTTCTACCTTAACTAATTCTATTATGCTTTATTCTAGTTTGGCACACAACCGCTCTACTAATTCCTCATCACCTTGAAATATTTTCTTGTTTCACTCATTCAAAATCTCTTAGGAAATATATGATGGTCATATCATACAAATACATGTAAAATAAGACTTATGCCTCGATCCCTACTAAGAATGTAACATTTTCTTGAAAGTGGCTAGAAAAGTGCCTTGCAGATTCAGTTTTCTCAGCACAAATTGCCAACACTTACATACAACTTTGCATTGCAATAGGAGATGATCAACATTTTCCACTTTAAATTTACACATGGGGCATAAAAATAGACCATGATACCCATATCACATTATCCTTTCTCCTATCAAGACTCGGCCTCTTCATGCCAACTAGGTAAAGGAACCCGACTTTGGAAGGTAATAATATTTCCAAAATAGTTTGGTGGGCTCTTTCTCAGCCATGTCTGTAGCCTCTACTAGTTTATATCCTATACATACTGAATACTTACCCTATTTACATTCACACCATATGATCTCATCTTTCTCCTGATAAAAAAAGTTTCCTTCTCTCTCTAATCTGGTGGAATTCCCCAGCCTCTTCCTCATTGAGTCCCAATACACTATCATCTTACTATTTCCATTTAGTTGTTCCTTCCTCATGAGTCCAGATCAACATATCTACAACCTTATCCCTCCATTCTACTTCCACTATGACTCTCAAACCTCTGTTATACTCTCCAATAATTAAAGCTAGTTGGTCTTTAATGGATTCCTCCTAGAATCTAGCTTTCTCTGCATTCCAAAGTTTACATGTCATATGATGTGTTATTAAATGCCTGAAATTGATCAAAAAAATCCAAATTAAAGAACTTCTAATTGGATTAGAAATAGTGAGGATATGTTCTTTATCCTAACTATCTTGATACTTTTTTGAGAGAATCCTGGAACATTTTTGTTGAGGGTTTTTATACATCGTCCATATAAGATTTTCTCCCATCGCCTTCTTCATCAAATTCCATCTTCTCAAACTCACACCCCTTGCACCTTTTGGTTTACATATCTGTTCCCATGCCAATAAAGTAATTTTGTCTTTCTCTTGACTCCCATTCCAAAAGAAACTCCTCATATTTGGCTCAGTTATTTTGACAATTTTTACAGGAATTTGCATACACATGATGGAATAAATAGGGGTCAATGAAACACTCTTTTTGGGTTTGAATAGGGTGATCAGATGTTTTTCCACTTGTGAAAGGGGAAGAATCCATCAAAACAATAGACTTAGTAAAGAAATCAAAGTACCTTTCCAGATGCTAACACTAGATACAATTCATAGTTTTAAGGTTACAAACCCTAGAAATGAAAGATTTTTGCATTACTAGAACATAAATTTACACAGTAAAAAAACCCTCAACCAATTCAATATGGGATAATAGAAATTTACCAAAGGAATCACCTATTCATTTCAAAATACCAGGATTAGTCAATTCATATGAGATTTGAGAAAGATTAAACTAAAGAGGAATATGCTTATTAATATCTTGTGAATGATGGAAAAATGAATTTCAAGAAAACATAAAAAACTAAGTTTTTTCCCAACCAAATAAAGTGTTCTTAAACATTTTTTAACTTAAGATCTTTTGATTCCAAAATAATAAGATAAGAATTAGATGAGATAACTTTAAATATCACAATGTTAATCTATTTCATGTGGAATTTTTTCTACAAATGAGATGGAGACATAGATTCATCCAATACCTAGATAACCACAACTAGAGAGTGAAGGTCTTATGACTTATTACTAAGAGGTTTTTCATGTACCTAAAAACAAGGAACAAGAACCCATAACTCATTCAACTTTCATTAGCCATCACCTCTATTCGCCACTAGAAAATTGTGAGGAGGAAAGTGTTTTGTCTCCTTGACATTAGGGAAATCCCTTGTAGATGTAGTGGCATCTAAAGCCTTAGGTTTTTCCAGATTTGAATCCTTGACAGCTTCTAAAGATGACATCTATGATTTGAAACATCTTTGACAATCAAAATAATAGGGTTTTGAGAACCCTAAGGATGGGGGTCCCCATTCAATTTTATGACTTCAACCCATGACTTTGTGGGGATAAAGGGTTTTCCCTTGAATGCCATGTAGTCCCCAATCCTTTCTTTCCTAGCATTGAACCAATTTTTGAAATGAAATATATCCTTCACAGGCTCATGTACCATTGTGTTCAACTACAAAGATTTGTGTTGCCTTGAATAACTAGCTTTCCCATTCAGATTAATCCTTCTATTATACAAATTTTGAAACCCTCCAAAAAACTATGAAATAAGAATTTGGGTTTAGTGCTCATTTGTCCAAAAACGAGTCCAACCAGGCTATAGGGCCATGTCCACCTAGTGTACCCTTGGAAAATCCATTGAGGGACATGTAGTCTGAGACCCAAATGGATCCCTCGAACGAGGAGGGTTAGCTGATGCGCCATCTCCACTTGTAGTGTTGATTTAACATAATTTTATACTTCTAGAATAAGATAAATTAGAGATTATAATTTTTAAATTAAAAGAATACAAAACTTAATTACAACAGACTAATTACTTTTTTTTGTCATAACATAAAATTATTTAATATACTATAAAACTGTTAAATATTAATAAAGATAAATATACGCTTATATGTATCCACTTTGTATATAAATTTTTGGGACAATAATTTGATCCTGTTCAAGATGTCCTCATATTTTTGAAAACTTTAAATAAATTACTTTTAACATATCTCAAATTGTATGATCAACCCTCTTTCAAATTCATTTCAAGAAAGACAAGCAGGTAGCTGTAGTTTTATTGATTTCATACCTTACATAAATCAATATGAAGTTACGGTAATTCCAGGGGTTGCGGTTTTATTAACTATTGATGCTCTGCAACAAAGAAATTACGGTAATTATAGAAATGAAAGAGATTTTATTTGTGTGGTGAGCTCAGTACTCAGGTTTCAGTGGCTGTCCTAACGCTGAGAGTCGGAATCAGGGCCTTCCATATTATGGGCGAGCCGGCCATATGCCCACTTCTGTCCTGACGAGACTACCTTGTCCTTCTTGGGCGCGGGTGCTGTGCAGCATGGTGGGTCTCCACCATGGCCTGTGCAACTTGGACACTTGTCTAACTTCTCCATGCCTGTAACCAGGTTATTGTTATTGTGGTGTGAGCAGCATGGTGGGTCTCCACCATGGCCCGTGCAGCTCGGACAGTCGTCTAACTTCTCCATAATTGAAACCAGATTATTGTTATTGCGAGCAGAGGCATGGACCGAAAACACAAAGAAGAGCAGCACATGTAGTGCGTTTATTTTCATGCACATCAAACTACCCATGTTACGGTCTCAGATCTTTTGCTATATCAAATGCAGAGGAAACTCTTTATGTTTGAACTCAATAATGTGTTTGGAAATGAAGATTGCGATGAAATACAATGCACTGTCCTGCCAATTTATAGGGGGAGATGTAAATGTAGTGACCCATTAATTAGTTTCGCTGAGGAAACACATTCAAAGTCACGACGTAGCAGAGACGGTGAAATTCAAGAACGTTGCGTCAAAGCTGGTTTGAATATGTACCAGTAAAACCCTAATTTTTTATGTCATGGAAGTTGTTAAAATTAATGTACATGTTTGGATTTAAAAGCAAAGCCGTGTCATTACAGATATTTGTGTTTTCACACTTCTGAAAAATGTGTATATTCAGATAGAGATTAGAATTAATAAAGATATTTCAAATGCATTATTTAAAAAATTCAAGAAAAACAATTTAAAATTATTTTGTTTATATAGAAAATTATTATATTTCATATTAAAATTATTTAGATTATTATGTATAAATATATAAATTTTAAATATTTATTTATTTTTAAATATGATGTTTATTATATATTAATTTTTTGGTCTGTAAATGATTATTTTTTATTAAAGGTAAAGTGTTTTTATAGGGACAAGAAACCTAAATCCAAATCTATAAAAAAAGGCCAGTAATGAGTACTCTATAATCAATAGCCAACCAAATGCGAACCAACCAGTGAACAAAAGAAACAAAGATAGAGGAGAAAAACTCCATTAGACTACAAAGAATTAATGAGTTCTACATTGTTCCTATGAACATCCTCATGAATACTCCTAACTTTATTAATAATACTATTAACAAGAGTTCTTATCTTCACTTTGAAGTCTTGTCACTGGACCAGGAACTATTTTTTTAACCAAACCAGTGGTAGCATAAACAAAGAGCTCATTGGAACCAATCTCTCTATGATGACCCCCTTTGGGAGATTTGACACTCACAAAAGGAGAGGTGAGAGCACCTTTAGAAAGATGCGGGAAAGCCTTTAGAAGGAGAGGCGGGAGCACGGTGGTTTATTCAATTTTATAATCCCCTTAGCCAAATTGTCCATTGTCATTTAACTGAAACCAACCACAGCCTTGACTCTATCTTGTAACTTATTTAGAGTACCTTCCACACTATTGATACAATTTTCATGGTCTTCCTTGTGCTCACTAATGCCTTTAGCCAAGGTTTGAGTACTGACCATTATGCTATACAATTTATGGTTTCTCAAAGCCGAGTTTTCCTTAAAAGCCATTATCTCCTCAATAATTTAGTTAAGCATAGTATGCTCCCTATCCATTAAATTCTTTACCAGGATGGTAATAGTAACAATCTTAGAGACATTAAGACCCTTCCCTTTTTCCACTAGAGTATCCTTCACTGCCTCTAAGGGTATCTCAACATGAATATCCATGGGATCCAAATCATTAGTGTCATGTAGGGTATTATTAGGAGAAGTAGAGGAAATATCCTTTGGAGAATCACTCCTTATCAAATGAGAAGACTTCCTTGACTTCACAAGAGGATGAGATGCAACTGGGTCCCTCTTGTTTCTCACTTTCTTGGCTAAAAAAATGGCCTTCCCTTTGGATACCTATAAAGATTGTTACAACATTCTATTGCATACAATTGTTGAATGCCTCTTAACATTAACAGTAATATTTGAATGATTCATAGTATAATGCAATGTACCATTGTATTAGGCTTTGAAATAATTAGTTTTTTTTTTTTATATTTTTGATATTTTTTTAAATTTCTATTGCTCAGTTTGAATGCCCTTTAGATTTTTCTCATTATTGTTGAGAGATAATAAGCATTGTGTTATTTCTTTGAACAACATTAACTATGGAGAAATAAAGACAAAAAATGGTACAGATTAATAATTGCAACCTTCTCACCTGGTTATTTACTATAACTTTCATTTTAATTGCTTATTATGGTAATTGTAAAAAATATATGTGGGCCAAAATAATATTTTTTTTTTTTTTTGTGATAGAATGTGTGGGGAGAAGAAAAGAATTAAGTCTAGTAAGTATGATGAATTCAAAATCAGTGCTACTATTTGGAACATCTACTATAAAGTTGGGGGAAGAGGGCGTGGGGTGAAGGGGGTGAAGGGGGAAAGTTCACAATTTATTGAAAGTATTGATGACTATGACGAGGGTGTCTCTACTCAGTTTTTTACTTCTTCAATGGACAAAAGGGTTACACTGAGAGGAATTTATTTTAAGGTGAATGAGGAAGTGATTGAAAAATCAATAGGGCTCCTAATTATGGGCAGTGTTTATGTGTCTTTTATGACTCACCAAATAGTAGAAGAAAATACTGAGGTATCCTATCCTCTCTTGAACAAAATCTCATGTATGATAAGATTGCAAAAAGATCATATGATGACTCCAAGGTTCCTTTTACGTCAGGTCTTGACTTTGGATAGTCCTGGTGGTTAATGTGATTTGCTGAATATCACAAGGCACCTTACATTTGCAAAGTTGAAATTGATTTCAGATCATGATGGATATGGGAGCTATCAAACGATTTTGCAGTGAAGTTCTCATTTCTGGATTTTCATGAGATATGCATAAAGAAAAAGGGGAAAGGGTTTTGAGATTCTATTGTACTCCTAAGGATAATGACAACAATAGATAGCACTTTGATGAAAAATTTCTTGAATAACCAAGCTTCGCTTCACCAGGTTAAACTACAACTACTTGTGAACTGGTGTAATCTTCAAGGGTTAGTGCCAATGATTTTCATAACACCACAAACACCATCATAATGAACAATGTCTATAAGTGATTGAAGTTAAGCATATACAGATTTAGGGTCCATGGTAGCTTTGCACAACGATTTATAATTAGTAAAACATCAAAAGTATGAATCAAAGGAATTCATCAAAAAACTATCATATTTTCTTTGGCAATCACAACACTTTATCTAACAATCTTTTTTAAATGAGGGAATTATGAAACCAAGAAAGCCTCAAGATACATCAAATATTTACCAAAATTCATTGAAAATTTTATTGTCTCAATATACCTTAGCAACAATCGCAAAATTTATTCAACCTTGGTTTTAATGTAATCACGGAATTTGTAAATGAAGAGAAAAGTGGAGCATGCATTGTGCTTCTAATGAATATACTTGGGTAAAGAAGGGATCACCAAATTAAATAGAACACACTATGCACGAGATAAAGAATACTTGGTTAGTATTTAAAGGCTCTTGACATTCTTGTATTTACATATTACAACCAAGGGGTGTTTAGGGTATGCTCACATACTAGAGGTGATGTTGAGAAAAAAGTGGGAAGATTTTAAATGTTTTGAAAAAGTATTAAACAGTTAAGTTTCCTTTCAAAAATTTACTCATGTTTGTCAAAATATTTGAAAATGATAATGATTACATTGGATTTACTCCAATATGGGTTGAGAAAGAAATTGCGAGATGAAATTTAAGTGTCGAGTTAAGTATGACCAGATTTAGAATTTGGAAGTATTATATTTTCATTAGAAGGTAGTTGGAATTTACACATGAGGATTTGAATGATAAATCCAAATTCAAGTCAAAGTTAAAAATAATAATTTGGGCTTCAAATCTAAAAGTTAATTAAATATTAAAAATTGCAAGAGAAATTGTCAAACAATATGAAATATCATACCAAGGCCTGGATGCAGTCCTCTACTTTTAAGCTCCCTGTATTCCCGACACAATGCACAGGGCAAAAACAAAAAAATGAACCATGGCGTCCATTATTGGAGCTTCCTCTAAATTGTATTTTTTTCTTAGCCTGCTTCTGTATGAGAATGTATATAGCCAAGGACATGCTATCAGGATGGAGAACGTAGATCCAGCCATGGCACAAGCTGCAACAAACAAGTACATAAATTTAAGTACCCAATACACCAATAGTGATTTACACAAGAATTTCAATCGTTTCAAATATTATTTCCAGAAAGATCAGGGGCAGGGTTGCGAACGAGGGCATCGGGTCTCCCTCTGTTAAATCAGAAAGATCACGATCTCCGCAGGGACGAAGAACCTCCTTCAAACAGATGGGGTAAATAACGCTGGGCTGATGAAGTCCATCGTGATCTCCCGATACATGAACTTAGGGCACAGACGCTCGTGCAGAAAATGCGAACAGGGGTAACCCTTGTCACAGGAAACCATCTACCCCAATGGGTTTTTCAGGCGGGAAGATGGGTGGACAAAGCCTGGAGTAGGCAACCAAAGGAATCCTCGATACCAAGTATGGACCAATGGCAAAAGAATGGGGCCCAGGATATGATTAGTGATTCGACATATCAAGATCAGACAAAATGGGTTCAAGACAAACTTAGCGGGAGGCCACGAGGTAGATTAGTTTGGTCCCAACATTTTAAACAGAGGAATTTTAGGCGCAGGGGGGGAATTTCTGGTCATCAGAAGAGATGGATCCAGAGAAATCATATGGGTGATAATCATCGACGACCGTGCAAGGGTTTTCGAAGAGGGGATTTTAAGAAACAGCCTGTTTTTGATATTTGTGGCGAGGACTCATCACAAAGGGGGCCTTCATCCTCTGCGATCCGGTCTCAACCAACAGGAGCTACCTTCAATCCAACCGAATCTATGCATGCAGACCCAGACGCCCGTAAAAAGGTACTATCCGATAAAAGTTTGGGAAAGCCGCAGTTTGGGGGGAATGGCGGGGATCTAAAACATAAGGCGGTGGTTTTTGCAGATGAATTCACGGGATCAACTACTGAGGATCTTCGTGATCGAGCTCTTATTGGCAAGGTATGGAACTGCTCCCCCTCTAATAATGAAATGGCTGAATGGGTTTTATCAAAATGGAGAGGGGTTAGTGAGGCTCTAGTTATTGATGAAGGGATGGGGTTTTTAATTGTCATTTTTCATGAAAAGGAAAGCAGGGATTTCGTTCACAGGAATAAGGGTTGGTTCATGAATGGGATGGGGATTCACACACAGCCATGGTATCCCAACTTCGATCCAACAAAATGTGTGATCCCATTTTTTCCTTTCTGGGTTTCTCTCCCCTGTCTTCTGTTGGAATACAGAGATGCTGACCTCTTGGAGATAGTGGGTAACAAACTGGGAGTGTTCTTGAGACAAGATTTTGTCTCATTTGATGATTGTAAATGTACACTAAGAATTTGTATTTTAAAGGATGTGACGAAGGATTGGTTTCATGGAATTTACTTCAAATCAAGATTTGGGGAGTATAGTTAGAGAATCTGTGTTGATGATCCTTCAAGAGTGGGTGAAAGGCGGGAGGATTTGGGGCACTTGACTATCCATTGTTTATCAGGATCAATAGGTTCAGCTAAGGTGTGTGTTAACTATGTTTCTTTTGCAAATCAGTGCACTATGTTTAATGCAACATCCCAGATGGAGGTTGCTCCAAGGATAGTTGAAGATCACCTGGAAGTCCATCCACAGGACGTTGAATCTCATATAAAGCAGGCGCAGGAGCCACAATCCGAAGATAACTGAGTTACTAAGGAATTTGTTGACCCCAAGCTAAGAAAGGAAGTTTAGGTAGATGTTTTAGGTCCACGACATCATGGGCTGAAGGAAGGCCGAGTGGATGTTAACACACAGAGTAATGGACAACATATGGCTTTAGTAGAATTGCATAAGGAAACACCAATAGTGGGTGTCGGGGCCCCTCATGTTTAGATGATTTCTTCCCAGATGGCTACTATAGATCAAGAAGTTAATGTGAACCTCAAAGAGCCTAAGATTCGTAAGGAGGTGTCAATTCCTATTCAACAACACAACTCAGGTAATCAAATGGCCCAAGGCTTGGCTGGTGGTGGTGAGGTCATAGGTGGTGTAGAGATACCTACTCTTTCTCTGTTCATAGGGATCTGGATCTCTTGGATGGTGTTGTGCTTCAAGGTCACTTGGACTATGAGCGAGAAGATCCAGACTTTTTTTCAATTGAGCTCTTAGGCAATGAGCAGGATTGGGGTGTTTCAGAGGAGGCTCTTAGGGAGATTAATGATCTTGATGCTACCATAACACATGTCCAGGATGTTCCATCTACTGAAGATCAACTCGGAATACCTCAACTTGAGATGGGATTTTCGGGGTATGGGGAGGAGAATCCAAGCAGGTCTCAAGAGTTAAAAATATTGATAGGAGTAGAACCAAATTAGGAATGTCAGCAAAACCTACATGCTAAAGGTCTCACTGAGGCTGACCTAGACCATGTTGTCGATACTATGGTGCTTCAGGTTGTAGATAGTAAGTTTGATGAAATTGCCCATGAGGAGGTGCCTGGTTTTGAGGTTCTTCTGGAGGGAAAGAAGGGATCTACTGAGTCAGTAGAAGGTGCCCTGGTAGTCCCTCATTGCTCAATTACTCAGATTGAGGCTGACCTCTCTTAGATTAGAGTTGTCTCATCTACTAAGAAGCCAAGGGGAAGGCCTTCATAAACAACAAAAACCAAAGAAGAGATTGTTGTTGGGCTACAACTAAAGCTACATTTTCACAAGACCCTGAGAAAATGTAAGGAAGAGGCAGTGTCGCTTATTTCTAAGCAACAAAATATGGGAAGGAGAGCGAATGGCTCTCTGAGGGCACAATGAGGGTTATATCTTGGAACGTTAATGCCTCTAACAAATCCCATCTCATTAGGGATCAAATCCTACTGAGTGGAGCTGATATAGTTCTATTACAAGAAACTAAGCTATCCCAAGAGAATGGTTAAAATTTATTCAAGTCATGGAAAAGCTGGGCTTTCTTACACGTTCCCTCAATAGGTGCATCTAGGGGATTAGCTATTTTATGGAAGCCAAACAAGGCTCAGATACATTTGGTTAGCAATAGTGCAAACTGGTTGGCATGTCAGGTTTTGGTTTTTGATCTTTCCTTTACTCTCCTAAATGTTTATGGTCCAACTCCGCTGCACTGTAAACTCAGACTTCGGGGCCTCCTTCCCCATCTCTTACAACAGCTGGATGGAAGTAAAGTTATATTGGGGGGAGATTTCAACACAACTTTGGGTATTGGGGATAAGGCAGGAGGATCTGTTCCATCTCCAAAAGTTACCCAAGATTTCAAAGAATTCTTAGAAGGGAATGCCCTTTTCGATTGTGTGCCACTCAATGGGAGATTTACATGGTCAAATAGGAGGAAAGGTTAGCATTTTGTGGGAGTTAGGTTGGACAAGTTTCTTCTAAATTCTCAGTGGATTTTAGCGCAAGGCAGTTCTTTGTCTTCAATTCTTACTCTTTTAGGATCTGACCACATGGAAATAGCAATAGATATTCCTCTGGCACTAAATGGTTTCAAACCTACACCCTATTTCAAGATTGAATTCATGTGGTTTAGAGGTAAGAGTTTTATGAATCTCCTTCAACAATGGTGATCTGAGTGCCCTTTCATGGCAGGTTCTCGAATGTTTTAGCTATCCAAGAAATTGTCTTTTTTAAAAGCTAAGATAAAAGAATGGAACAATATGTCTTTTGGAACATAATTAGCTAGTATCTTCTCTCCATACCAATAACAGCTTGGCCATATTCTCAAGGGATTTATCCTCATTATTTTCTTGCACTACTTAAGATGGATTTTTCCTTTGCATTGAGTTTCAAGTATGTTGGTGGTTTTTTACTCTTCACCCATGCGATCAATTTTATTTTTAGCGAAGGTGTTGAAGGAAGGCTTGGTGTCTGCTGAGGAGGTTCATTGTGCCATTCAGGGGTATCGACTTTGGCCTTCCATAGCTTGGGTGGGAGGTCTTTTCTCTCTAGACCTATTGGACATGAAGATGGAGTATCTTAGGCAATGGACAACAATATTTTTGTAGATGCCCATGTCACTATGGGGGCAAGGTTAGGCTAAGAATTTGATTGAATTTGTTATGAGGCATAATTTTGGGTAATAGTAAGGAATTTTTTTTCAAGATGTTCTATATGGCCTCATCTGTCTATATTGTATATTGAAATTTTTTTTTTAAATTTTAAAATTTAAAATTATATTATTATTATGAGTTGATGTTTTTTAATCAATAATTAGTTATCAATCTAAATTTACAATATTCAAATAAATTTATAGATATTAAATAAAATAATAAAAAAACTTATTTCATTTGAACCATCTAGAAGTTTATCAAGTGAATGTATACATCCTTAGAATTACCACCATAATTCAAACCTATACAATTATAATTAACAAGTGGTGACACTTGTTTGTTGTTTATTTTGAAAAAATATCATACTTATTATTATAATTGAATATTTTTAAAAGTAAATGATTATCAATTTGAATATTAAATGTAGATGATTTTGTTTTTGATAGAAAAAGTAGCAAGAGGCTGCTGGCCCATGGTATAGAAAGATTAGAAGTACATTAACAACATATTAATAGCACTAGTCCCATAGCAGATAATCAACAGAAAGTCAGCAAAAAAAAAGTGTCTAGTCTACCTCTATCAAAAAAAAACTTAGAGGTCCACTTAAAAAATATTGAACCATAGTAGCTTATCTAGAAATTAAAGAGCATATTAACAGTAACTTGCCACACAGGGCTAATCCAGAGTCTTAAAATCTTAACCATAAAACAAGAAAGAAAATTATGGAACTTGGGGCCAACAGGCCTGAAGCAGACCAAAAACCACATGTCACCAGTAGCAACTAGGATCTCCCACCCATACATTTTGACATCAGGGTCGTGACCCACTCTTCCTACAAAAATAGGAAGAGGTCTCTGTTATCCTCATCAACTTCCAGCTTACCACCAGCCAACTTCTCTTGCACATTGTATAGGGTCACAACTGACACATGCATGACTTTGAGGGAAAATTTATTCGAATCAGCAAAGTGAGCTTTGATTTCCCTCATTTCTTGTTTCAGGCCTAGGATCTCATTATCTTGCTCGTTGAACTTTTGTTTGAGGGAGTCTTTAAACCTGTCATTTTCATCCATCGCCATAGTAGTGCTTTGAGCATGAAGGGATTTGGTCTACTAGGTGTGGGGATAGAGTGGGGGTGGAGTATTTCTACGAGGCATATCATCCATCACCGACAGGGGATTCAAGGGGAGAACGCTACCGAAACTAGGGGAGCTCAAGTGTTCCGCCAAGGAGCCCTCAACCAAGCCAAAGGAGGCAGAGGTGTCCCTATTCTCTGAGTAGGACTTGTCCTTAGAAATCATTTCCCTGAGTCTTCTTTTGCATTTATCCTTGGCAATTCTGTTAGAATGCCTGATAGTTCCCCCCAAATCAACCTCCAACAAAACTTGGGTGCCCAAATTCCTCCATTTTTTGGGCTTCCTCTCAGTTTTAGGGGTGCTATCAACCCCCATCTTATCATTAGCTTCCATGGACTCAGAGACATGAGATTCCTCTAAATCCTCTGCCTTTTTAAAAGGGTTTCTCACACATCTCTTATGGCCTTTACCATCATGTGGGACAAGGACAGTCTCCTACATCCCCTGAATGGACTGGGAGGGGGACTGAGAGGGGTTATTAGCTCCCGAAGGAGAAATGTCCTGGGTGACATCCTTGATAATAAGGGGGGGGGGGGTTGGGGTGGAGGGAAAATGGCTTTATGGAAGTTAGATAGATAGTGCCAGAGACCCTGGTGTAGGATGGGGATCAGATTCTTAGGATTCTTGTTCTCCTTAATATCTAGGATGTTGCTTTCCAGCGAGTGAAGGAGGTAGAGTGGGATTGAAATGAGGTCCCTATTCCTAATATGGTTGAGGAATGATAGATGATAGTAATAAAATACATTAAATTTACCCTCAAGAGTGAAGTATTTCATAACAATGTGACACACCTTGGGCCAAAACTCTGGGAGTAGCTCATGGTTGAATCCCCTAGACTTCTTCATAGGCTTTTCACCTAGCCTGAAGAACTAGTTGAGGCTGGTAATGTCTGGTGTCCTGCTGGTTTTTTTATACTTCCTACTGTATGCACCCAAAAATGGTCACCTAGACTTCGGGCCCCATTTATTTGATTTATTAATCCTGAATCAGTTTTATCAATAATCAATATTTTTAACATTATTAATTTCTTGATCAAATCTTGGTTTCGATCGTATATTAGATTTTTATCCTTGGATTAACCATTTTATCCAAAGCTTTTATTTACTTAAAATGAATATTTCCTCCCCTTTTATTTAAATAAAAAGCCCCACCTTTTCTTCTTATCCTAAGTTGCACAAATAAAGCATTATTCTTATTTCATAAAAAGTGAAAAAGTACTTTTTGTCTCATATGGACACTAAAGTCAACTCCTATTTTCCTATTGGAGGATATTTGTGCACAAGGATCAAACTTCCATTTTTCTCCACCGTTGATTAAGACTTTTGCCTCTTAATCTCAATGGTCCATTTCAGTTCATATCTTATAAAAGGAGACCTCTCTCCTTCATTTGCATATCCATCTCTTTTAGGCTAATGTTCTGCTGCAGGTTTTCTAGGTGCATTTGGAGCTTTTGGAGATCATTGCTACATTAAGCTTTTCTTGGATTTCCTCATTGCTTCATAGTTTAGAATTCATTTCTTGCATTATCATAGCATCCATAGCTTCATTTCATAGCTTAGTTTCTTTTATGAAATAGATAACTTCACATAGCTTAATTAGGAAGGTTGTAATCCTTTGTATTTCCTTTCAATAGCTTAATTTGTACTTTCATTTCCATAGAATAGTTTGCATTCTCATTTAGATTTTCATTACATTGCATACTTTGATTTCATTGAAGATATTGGCACTCTTGCCCTTGTCTTCATTGTGAATGTCTCATTGTATGGTTGACTAGCAAGGTCACTAGTTTCATAGCTCTAGCTGAGAGCAAATCTATCAAGTTCCTTGCAACTCCATGCCTAGAGAGCTATGAGTCACTTTGTGAGGCCTCATTGTTGAGCAACCTTGCATGTAAGGATTCATAGAAGTGTGGTCACTTTTGATCCATACATTTTTGGCACCCACCGTGGGGTAGAGTAGATAGACTTTGTCCTTTAGTTTCTTCCATTTTCATCTTTTTTCGGATTAATTTTTAGATATTTTACGTTCTCTATTTTTCTATCTCAGAGTATCGCATGACACTTCTCAGGTATATCACGTGATAGACCTTGTAATATGGGTGTGACACTTCATGCAAAGGAAGAATCGCCTGCCAGTATTAAGGTCTGTCGCTTGGCATTGCGCAAAGTATCACCCGCATGTTCTGAAGTGTATCACCCAAACTGAGGTATATCACCCAGGTACAAGAAACTGTGTCACGTGATTCTAGTGAAGTTTGAGGTATATCGCCTGATCTGATAGAGAGTTGCAATTTGAGTTTTGTTGTCCAAATCTGATCATATTTAGTTTGCTAGTTTGCTTTATTGCATTTAGATAGATCTAACTTGTATTTCTTAGCCTAGATTAGTCAATTTTTTTGCATCATTTCTATTTAGATTTTGGATTTCCCTAACCATAATTGTCTAACAAGTTATGGTTGTAGGGGATTTTCTTGAAGAAGATTTCCATAAATTGCATACTAAAGGGCTACTAATGGTTTTTGTAGTGATGCCCAAAGCATAATCAAAAGCAAAAAAAAGAAATTTTTTTTAAGTGTTTGTGATTTAATTCCTTTCAAGTGTGGCATCTACTAATTGTTTTAGAAATCTTAATACCTTGTGGAAGAGATTTTGAGGTTGTAGGAGAAGTATGCTCTTCACCTTTAGGTGAACCAGAAAATCTTGACCCATCTTAAGGTTTTGGAATCAAGGGGGTAATTGAATATTTGCTTGGTGTGTTTGGGAGAAGTTTTTGAGATAAGGGAGTATGCTATTCACCCTTGTGGTGAACCAAAAACCTTGAACCTCCAAAATCATCCATTCTTTATTTAGTTTTGGATCCTTTAGCAGGCCTGCTCTTAAGCAATCAAGAGGAATGACCCAAGTGGGGACAAGCCTTTTTTCAGCTATTCCGACTCACTATAATCTCAAGGCTATCGAGGACAAAAAACCTTGGTAGACATAACACTTGTCTTCGCTTGATGTGAGTAGCTCACGGGATTGTGACCATGGGGAAAGCATTGAGAAAGAATGCTTAAGGTACTCTTGAGGCCATGAGGTCTGAGTCCTTTATGAGGAGCAAGATGGGTGTTATGAATGGAAGCCCTTACTAAGAACCTTAGGTTAGAGGCCACCTATTTTAGCCGCTTATCTTCTTAGTGCAAGGATTGATCCAAGTGGACTAACCCGGATCACCCCACGATACTCACCATATGTGCCCCTTTGGTTGTGTTGTTTGACACTTCCATGACAAAGCCAATATCTCTTGTGGGCAACCACTTGGTGTGAGGCAAGGGGGCATCAAGTTGTGGGCTAAGTTGGTAAGTATTGAGCCTTGTTTTGTAGGTAGATTATTGCTTGAAGTGTCTTTGATTATGTGATACCAGTGTAAATGTTCTCAACATACAAACAATCAGCAGCATTCATAGGGTGCAATTTTATTTTGATATCACAAGTGTTTGTCTTGGCAAGGTTGCTTTTGCCCTTGTTTCAAGTGTTTGAAGACATGTTTGATCCCCTACTATTTGCAAACCTATCCAAATGCTGTTAAATTTGTGATTGAAATTAGACATTTCCACCCTCAAATTTAGACATTTGAAATCACACCTTAAAAACTTGAAATTTTGCACAAATTGGTCAAAAACTGCATCAACATTGCCTACTTAAGAGAGAAATATCGCGCGATAGTTCACCTGGAACTGTATCACCTAATAGTTATTAGGTCTATTGCCTGTCAGTTTTGAGGTCTATCACCTAGCCTCATGCGAAGTATCACCCGATCTTAGGTATATCACCTGGCTTGCCTGGAGTCTGTCGCTTGAGAATTTTTAGCAATATTCTTAGTTTCAATCATTAATTTGCTTTGGGTATGACTTGGCCTTTGAGTAGGTTATCTGACCTTGCTGTTAGAGACATGTTTTGACCACAAATTTCTGATTTTAGCCTTCTAGGGATCATCTCAATTGGTTTATAAGGTTACCTTGAAAATAATTTGTCAAGTTAGAAAGATATTCCTAGTGAATAGTTTGTCTTTAGAATTGTTGATTACACCCTTGGAGAATTCTGATCCTACTATTGTCCAAATAATTTTTCATATATCTCAATTTCAATTTAAATTTTGGCTAAGTCCAACCTCCTGATTCAAAAGTGCAAGGGTATTCACCCTTTGATTTGAAGCACCTCTTTGACAATGTTGGTGACGCCTTTTATTTTTCTATCTTTTCATCTTCTCTTTGGACAATAGAGAATCTCAATTATCCTAGGTTGGAATTGACACTTTGAGAGATTGACCCATCATTAAGAATCCCTTTCTTTCATGTCAGTTACAAGAAGGTACCAAGTCAATCAAGGGAACTGACCCCCTATTGTCTTTAGCCAGTTACCACCAGTTAAGACCCGTCAATAGCACAAGGGAAAAGAACCCCTTTTCGATCAATCTCCTAAAAGTGAACCTGAGGTTTGTTTTAATCCAAAAGGTAATCCTAGTGAAGTGAGCACCTCTTTAGCACCACTTTCATCAAGTATGGACATGAGTTATACTTTCACTTGACAACAAAGAGAAGTCATGAATCAAACTCTTGAGGATATTTTCTAACGGCATAGGAGTACTAGAATGTATGGTGGTTCTTCTCATGCTAGTCCACTCGGGTCACCCCCCAACAACATAAGGTATTTTGATGCTCATCAATGAGCTGAGAGACATTATAGGAAAACTCACTTAGATTCAGGGTCACAACATGAGGACTAGAAAAACAAATCTAGTCACCATCACATCAACATAGCCAACACAATAAGGCATTCAAGACAATATTCTCCACTTAAATATACCTCTCAATATGCAACTATGAGATTCAAAAGAATTGAAAGGGATAAGCAAGCTTATCTAGATGAACAAGCCACCAAAAAGGAGAAATTTAGACAACTAGAGGAAGAGGAACGTGCATTATTGGACATAAGAAAAAGAGTCACCCAAGAAGAAGAAGATAGGCTCTATGCACAACAACTCCAAAATAAATTTAATGGGAGGGGTACCAATAGTGGGACCAACTCACCTCCATCTACCCCTTCACCAAGTCCTAGAAGAAGGTCAAGGATGCCATCAAGGTCCCCAAGTCCTAGAGGAAGGACTTCAAGATATGATCACCATAGGAGACGGTCACCGCATAGACTTTCAAAACAACCCTCCCAACGAGCACATCATGGTTCACGACATGGAGGAAGTCATGCCAACTTTGATAAAATGGATTTTATGACTATGCAACAAGAACCAGCTTTTCAAGCATATGTGGAAAGATATGTGGAACAAAACAAGGACCAATTCCTAGAAAGTCTCATCAACAAAGGTGCTAAGGTCCCATATAATTTTGATGTCTACCAAAAGATTAAGAAATAGAATCCTTCAACCAATGAGGTGATCATGCAAATGCAAAAGGATATAGAAAGGATGAGGGCTCCTAAGAGCGCATTTAATTTGGACTCCATATGTCCCAACCCTATAGACAAAAGTGTGGTGATGATTGAATTTCCTAAGAAGGTTGAGTTCCCAACTTATGACAAATATGATGGCATTGGTGATCCTTATGACCATGTTAGACAATTTTATATAATGAGCTTTTCTTTTCATCATGAAGACTCCTATTTAATGAGATTATTCCCAAGGAGTCTAAAAGGTCAAGCTATGGAGTGGTTCACCAACCTTACTCCTCAAGTGAAGACATTTAAAGAACTTGTCCAAAGATTTGTCCAACATTTTGCTTACAATTTATCTAGGTCAGTCACAATGCTTGATTTGTGCAAACTCAAACAAAATTAGGGAGAACCTTTTGTCACCTTCTTGCAAAGATGGAGATGGTTATGCTCAAAGTATTCTAGGACAATTCCTGAGGAAGAGAGAATAGACATCATTATGAGAAATTTAATACTAGAGCTAAGATATGAGGTTAGGAAGATCCCATTTAATTCTTTTGATACCATGGTAGAAGTGGCATGTCGCATAGAGGATGTCCTAAAAGAACAAGGAATTTTGGCTAAACCAACTAATAACAACAATGGCCAAAACAACAACAATAATGGTAATAAGGACAAAAAGAACCCTTATTGGAACAAGAATAAGCAAATGGTCAATGACAGAGTTGTTGACTCATCTCAACCTAAGAATGAAGGAGTTCTTAATCTCTCCAATGTAGTCCAAGCCATGAAGCTACAAACATCTTCAGCACAACAAGAGAATAAACCCAAGTATCAAGCGAGACCTAAAATAGAAAAGAGGCAATTTACCAAATTTGGGGACTCCTATGGAGACATCTTCAAGACATTAATTGCTCATAATTTGGTGCATCCCCAAGATCCTGCAAAGCACCGCATACTAGATCCTAAGCCTCATTGGTGGGATGAGAAGGCTTTTTGTGTCTTTCACAATGGAATTGGACATGATATAGAAAATTGTTTTAAACTTAAGCATCTTGTCCAAGATCTTATTGAAAGTGGATGATTACAAGTTGATGGTTTAACCAATAATGTGGATCACAAAGCTTTTAAAGAACCCTTTCCCAAATATGAGAAAGGAGAGAATTCTAACAACAAGAACAGCAAGGCTGCTATCAACTACACCTACACAAATGCTGAAAATGTTATTAATATGCTTGAAGTTGTTGATGATAATGTCAACATGATGAGAGGGAAAGACCCTTATGGATATGATGTGGATTCAAATCCTATGCTTGATGAAGGACTTGTTGTGGTACTAAGAGGTCCTCACTCACGAAGGATGTCTGAACCCCTCAATGCAGTCACTAGGAGTCAGTCTCAAGCTCCCATTATTATTAGAGGACCTAACTCTAGTAAGTTTAAGCAACCAGTGTCAAAAGGTGTTCTTCCTAAATCTGTTGTTGGTCCTGAGTTGAATTATAATCTTGTTGACCAATTACAACATACACCAGCGCAGATTTCAATCTTTGAGCTTTTGGAATTGTCCCCTAAGCATAAGTGTGTCCTTGAGGATTCCTTGTGAGTGGCTAATGTCCCTAATGATATAGATGTAGATCAATTCCAGAATATGGTCAACCACTTGGCTAGCCCTCACTACCTTACATTCTTAGAAGAAGATGACAAGTCATTAAGCCACCCACACAATTTGGCCCTTCATATAGAGGTTATGATCCACAAGACCCATGTCAGACATGTGTTGATAGATGGGGGTGCTGGGCTTAATATTTGTTCTTTGAGCATATTGAAGGCCTTGGGTTATTCAGAAGAAGTCATTGATACAAGGAAGAAGATAACTATCAAGGCTTATGATGAAGCAGAACATAGTTCTAAAGGATTGGTTGTTCTTCCTATCCGAATTGGTCCTATAGAGAAAGATATTTTGTTCCAGATTATTGATGCCATTCCTTTGGCTTACAATATTTTGTTAGGTAGACCATGGATACATGAGATGCAAGTGGTCCCGTCTACTTATCATCAGTGTGTAAAGTTCCCTTACAATGGAATAGAAGTCTGCATACCTGGGGACAACACACTGTCAGTCAACACAATTTCAACAGGGTCTCACATTCCTTTGAATAGGGAGGCTAACACGTTTGATACTGCATTTTAACAATGCAAGAATAAATTCAAGACCATAGATCTTAGTATAGGGGATTACAAATTGGATTCATTTACAAAATTGCCAATTTCCCCTAGGTCTTATGGAAAACCTTCTCAAGAAATGAAGCCCTCATCTTCAGCCATGACATTGTTTGATAAGTTTGTGGAATCCTTAGTTCTGATTCAAGATGAAAAAGAAGAGGTTGCCATTAGGGACTGGATTTACTGAGAAGAGAAATACCTACATAATGAGAATTTTGCACCTTCCCCTAGAGCTTATGGGAGAGGGTATACATTGGTAAAGAATATGGGTTATCTAGGACATGGTCCCCTTAGTCATAGGTTGGATGCTAATGCTAAACCTCTTAACCATGCCCTTTTTAGATGAAGGAATAAGTCAACAGTTGGCTTAGGTTTTGAAAATAAGAAACAAAAAAGTGTCCCTATCTTAGCTGCGACGGATAGTCACAATGACTCAGACTACACACCTAATCTCTCTAATAAAAAAGACATGTCTGATGATTGGGTGCCTTCAACAAATCTCCTTTGGGGAGATTCAAAAGATTTGACAACTGACAGTATGAATGCTAGATTGACAATGGAAAGTGTTGCTATCCTAATTGCGACGGATAGTAACAATGCTAGTGTTAGAGAAGGGGAAACTCTTCCCAATATTGAGGCTTCTACATCACAAGGCCCAAATAATTATTCAGAAATAGACTCACATGAGTTCGAATGGGACTCACTTTCAGATGAAATAGTTTATTTGGACATTGATGTTGTCCATACTTATAGTACTCAACCCGATGTGACCAATGAGCTTAGTGTAGGACTAGAGGATTGTACTCCTCAAATTGCCTTAGTGGACGACGCTTCGTTTGGTATGACAAATCCTAACTTGGGTATCTTAGGAGGGGACTTGATGAATCCTGATTGTATGGTCAGCAAAGATAACACCTTCCACATAAACAATGTTGAACCAGTCATTGACTTACCCCTTGTTCACTATGACCTAATTGATTGGTCTCAACAACTTCAAGAGCCTGAACTCCTCACTTTTTAGAATGACTACAAAATTGCCTGCTATCTGAATGCTCTTGAACCTATAGTCTCTTCCACCAGTGAACTGACAACAAGTATGATAGAGCCTGATATTAAGTACCTTAGTCTAAAAATAAAAGAAAAAGAAAAAAAGAAAAATAGGTCTGATGGTGAAAACCACTTTGTGGCGGTGTTAGAACCAAAAATAGTAAAAAGAAAAGACGTATCTGAGGGTGAAAACCTCTTTGAGGTGCCTAAGGATGGTGTACTTAATAACTTGCCAAGTTACTTCCAAGACAAGTCATCATTTCTCATTGAGCCTATGCAACCAATGAATGTGAATATAGAAGAGGCTCCCCAAATAGTGCACCTAGCTCAGTCTCTATCAGCTGAAGAAAAAGAAGCATATACAAAGTTTTTGCAAAAGAAGAAAATCAACTTTGCTTGGACAAATTTAGATATGCCAGGACTTGACACTAATCTTATTATGCATCATCTATCTATAGCTCTAGGAATAAAACTGGTTAAACAAAAGTTGAGGAAAATGCATCCTCACATAGCTCTCCTTGTTAAGGCTGAATTAGAAAAGCTCTTAGGAGCAAGATTTATTAGAGCTATCAACTATGCTGAATGGACCTCCAATATTGTTCCAGTTTCAAAACATGATGGGTCCATTTGCATTTGCACAGACTTTAGAGACCTCAACAAAGCATGCCCAAAGGATGACTTTCCACTCCCAAACATAGACATCATAGTGGATATGACTGCGGGTTATGAGATATACTCTTTAATGGATGGCTTTTCTGGATATAACCAAATAAAAATAGCTCCTGAAGATCTAGAGAAAATAGCTTTCACATGTGCATGGGCAACCTATTGTTGGAACATCATGCCATTTGGCCTAAAGAATGTAGGAGAAACATACCAATGAGCTATGACCACAATTTTTTATGATATGATGCATAAGAACATGGAAGATTATGTGGATAATAGCTTGGCTAAATCTAGGAAATGGGATACACACCTTGATGATCTGGAAGTAATTCTAGATCGCATGGCACAATTTCAGCTTAGATTGAATTCAAAAAAGTGTGCATTTGGAGTTGCCTCAGGTAAACTCCTAGGATTCATAATTTCAGCAAAAGGAATAGAGGTTGATCCTGAAAAGGTCCAAGCTATATTAGATATGCCACCTCCAAGAAATGTTAGTCAGATGAGAAGTCTTCAAGGATGACTCCAATCCATAAGGAGGTTTATTTCACAACTTGCAGATAGAGCACAACCTTTTAATAAGACATTGCATAAGGGTGCTTCTTGTGTATGGAATGAGGAATGCCAAAAGAGCCTAGATCAAATTAAATAGTACTTGGCTAATCCTCCAATTTTGATGCTGTCTATTCCTAGGAAACCATTCATTTTATACATTTTAGCAACAGAGTCTTCCTTGGAGGCATTGTTGGCTCAATTAGATGATACTAGGAAAGAAAGGGCCATTTACTACATTAGTCATACTCTAGTATCCTATGAGATCAATTATAATAGCATTGAAAAGTCTTGTCTGGTAGTAGTGTTTTCTTCCCAAAAGTTGCGCACTATATGCTTGCTCATACTATACATTTAGTTGCAAAAATTGATCCTCTTAAGTACTTGCTTAGTAAGGCTGCCCTCACGGGTAGACTTGCTAAGTGGATGATGGTTTTGTCTGAATTTGATATAGAGTACATTGAGAGAAAGGCCATAAAAGGGAAAGCTATTGTTGATCAGTTAGCTGATTTTCCAGTTAAGGATAGTGTGCCTACTCAGGTAGAGTTCCCAAATCAACACATTCTATACATGACCACTCGCACTTGGAAGATGTTCTTTGATGGTTCCAACATGCAAAATGGATCAGGTGTGGGAGTATTGTTTTTTTCTCCTCATGGGTATAATATACCAAAATCCTACAAACTTTTATTCCCATGTACAAACAATATTACAGAATATGAAGCATTAACCAATGGATTGAAACTAGCTATAGAATGGAACATAACAGAGGTGCATGTCTTTGGGGATTCACAATTAATTATCAACCAAGTCAATAAGGAGTATCAAACCAAAGATGATAAATTGATACCTTACAAAAATATGGTTGATTCATTGAGACGTTACTTTACCTTTGTGACATTTCAATAGATCCCTAGAGCAGAAAACAAAGCTGCAGATTTTATGGCTACATTAGCTTCACTCCTATAGTTGGAACAACATGAATCTAGATTTGCATTCCTAGTGGAAGAGCTACACCACCCCATATTTGACTCATCTAAAAGCAAGGTCATTTGTACCCTTGTCACACATGAGTCTTCCCGCTATGGTGCTATCTATTCATATCTATGCAATGGCATCATCCCTGACACTTTCAACCGTTCTGAATGCCAAAACCTCATCCGTAATGCCTCTCACCACACCCTTATCTCTGGTGATTTATATAGGAGGGGTTTAGATGGGACACTTCTTAGGTGCTTGGAAATGGAGGAATCCAACCAAGCATTAGCAAACATCCATGAGGGCATTTGTGGTGGACATTCCAATGGTCTTGCAATGGCCTGAAGGTTGCTTAGGGTGGGGTATTATTGGCCCACAATGCAAACAGATGCAGTAGCTTTCTCTAAGTCTTGTGAGAAATGTCAAAAACATGGAAACCTGTTTCATGCTCCAGGTAGGGAGCTAATTCCTTCTATTTCTCATTAGCCATTTTTGCGCTGGGTCTTTGACCTTCTGGGGAAAATTGACCCCAATTCATCAAGTGGGCATAAGTTTATCATCATAGCTACTGATTATTTCATGAAATTGGTAGAGGTAGTCCCTCTTTCTGTTGCCTTAGGCAAGACTATCTCACTATTTATCCTGAATCATATCATTTTCCAGTTTGGAGTGCCTTCTGAGATTATTACTAATAATGGAGGTCAATTCAAGAACAAGGACCTAAAGCATTTATGCAAAAAGTTTAAAATCAAACAACATTGGTCCTCCATCTATTTTCCACAGGGAAACAGACAAGCAAAATCCTCTAATAAAATCATTCTTAAAATCCTTCATAAAATAGTATACAAGAATGGTAGGGATTGGGACTTACAAATCAATCTAGCACTATGGGCCTATAGAACTAGCATTCATACACCTACAGGAGCTACTCCTTTTTCTCTTACCTATGGCACTGAAGTAGTGTTGCCTTTAGAAGTAGAGATACCTTCACTTAGAGTCTCACTCAAAGGTTTGATTATAGATGAGGATTACCGCACCACAAGGTTACAAGAACTAGAACTTCTAGATGAAAAGCGCAAGGCTTCCTTTGATCACATGAGAGTATATCAGAAGCGTATGTCCAAAGCATTCAATAAGAAGGTTTGACCTAGGGAATTTCAGATAGGTGATCTTGTTTTGAGAGAGAATCCTAAGAATCAACAAAATAGAGAACAAAAGGGCAAGTTCAAACCTAATTGGCTTGGACCATACATTATTATAGTAGCTTTTGGTACAAGTGCATATTTACCGTCGAATGAAGATGGAGAACAACTCCCTGATCCCATCAACATATTACACCTAAAGAAGTTCTATCCTTGATGTCCATTTCTGTCTGGGGGCATCCTTTGTACATATTTTATGATCCTTAAAAAAATACCAAAAAAATTGATATATGATGATGAAAAAATCCTAAAAAGTATAAAAAGTCCTAAAAAAATAAAAATAAAAATAAAAATAAAAATGCAAGAAAATAGAAAAAGTGCCTTGGTGAAAACCTGGAAACAGGTGCCTTGGTAGCAAAAATACAAAAAGATGAAAAAAAGAGAAAAATTGCAATAAAAATCCAAGTGGTGAAAACCTGGAAATAGGCACTACTTGAGGCCTTTGCACTCCTATTTGTTATCATGTGTCCTTGACACTGAACCTTTCTCCATCATGTCTTGACCTTATTTGGCGTGGTTTGGAATTGGTCTTTATTTTTGTCTAGGGGGCATACCTGTTAGCATAGGTTCTTTAGGTGCATTTATCTCTTGGGGCATTTCACAACAGGTGTTTTTCAACACCACCCCAAAAAGCATTTTTTAACACTACCCTTGCGTTGAGTGTTTCTTAACACTTATCAAATATCTTAGCCAATAGTCTAAGTTTAATGCAATATTTCTCATTGGCAGATGTGATAACCAGAGTTTGACTCTATGACCAACACACACACACTTAAACAATCAACTCGCTTGAGATATGTTGACTTTATTTTTCTTTGTGTGTTGTCTATGAGGATTTCTTTGATGAGTGGTCTCTCCCTGAGAAGTTTTCGATGATGCATAGCTAGAAGACTGAGGGTATGAGAACATGTTTTCTTTCTTTATCTACTTGTGGGTATATTTTGTTGATCCTAACTGTCATGAGCATTTATGCTGGTCCTTCTTGACACTAGGGATTGACAAGGTATTATCCTTGACTATTTTGTGAGTGCATGCTTCTAGCTATCCTGACTTTCATGTGTCTTGATACAAGCATAATCTCACCATATCAAACTTAGGTAATCTTATTGCATTAGTCATCTTGACCTCCATGTCTTTGATGCCTAGGTGGGATTTCCACATTCTATTTGATGTAGATCATATTTAGATTCACATAGTCATACTAGTGTGTATTGTATGATCTTATGACACTACCAATAATGCTTGACGATGATAATTAGATGTCTATTAGCATTGTGACCTTGCAAGTCAACCACTTTCATAGTAGCTTGCATTCTTAGGTTCATGATTAGATTAGTTCCTTGCATTTTGCATATGGAGAGAGTGCTCATTTTCATCATCTACGGACTAGTTGGTCAACTATGCTCATTTTTTTATTCTTCTTGATCATGTCTTTTATTTCTCATCTTTCATATCACATCATTTTCTATCCATTTTCGGACTCGAAATTGAAATCCGAGTTGTGTTTCCAAATTTTCTCTTTCTTCTGTGTAGTTGACTAACTTTTTGAGGCATAATTTGATTTTCGATGGAATTTCTTCCTTCCATGTCTCTCAAATTTTCTAGTCTTTCATTCACTTTATTTCTATTCTTCTACTTCATCACTGGGGCATGTTTCATTGCCTAATGGTTGTCTTTTTATCTTTGATTGTGATTTCATTATGATTTGATCAAATCTTTATCGATTTGATGTTCTCCTCTACCTAATTTCGATTTTGATTCTGAGGGGGTAGTATTTATGGGATTCCCATCCTTGATTCCTTGATTTTATTGTTTCAAACATCTTTTGTGAGCTTTTTCTCAAATTTGAGATTCTTATCTCTTACTTTGAATGTGATCCCAAATCAACCTCATGTTCAAAGGCCTTTGTTTATGCTTTGTCTGGATATGATTCCGAATCGACCTCATATCTGAGTTGTTTTGTGATCCCAAATCGATCTCACATTTCAACTTCATTCTTTGACTACATGTGTTCCCAAATCAATCACACATTAGTCAAAGAGGGGCAAATGTATGCACCCAAAAATGGTCACCTAGACTTTGGGCCCCATTTATTTGATTTATCAATCCTGAATCAGTTTTATCAATAATCAATATTTTCAACATTATCAATTTCTTGATCAAATCTTGGTTTCGATCATATATTGTACTTTTATCCTTGGATTAACAATTTTATCCTAAGATTTTATTTACTGAAAAGGAATATTTCCTCCCCTTTTATTTAAATAAAAGCCCCACCTTTTCTTCTTATCCTAAGTTGCACAAATAAAGCATTATTCTTATTTTATAAAAAGTGAAAAAGTACTTTTTATCTCATATGGACACTAAAGTCAACTCTTATTTTCCTATTGGAGGATATTTGTGCACAAGGATCAAGCTTCCATTTTTCTCCACCATTGATTAAGACTTTTGCCTCTTAATCTCAATGGTCCATTTCAGTTCATATCTTATAAAAGGAGAGCTCTCTCCTTCATTTTCATATCCATCTCTTTTAGGCTAATGTTATGCTATAGGTTTTCTAGGTGCATTTGGAGCTTTTGGAGATCATTGCTACATCAAGATTTTCTTGGATTTCCTCATTGCTTCATAGTTTAGACTTCATTTCTTGCATTATCATAGCATCCATAGCTTCATTTCATAGCTTAGTTTCTTTTATGAAATAGATAACTTCACATAGCTTAATTAGGAAGGTTGTAATCCTTTGTATTTCCTTTCAATAGCTTAATTTGTACTTTCATTTCCATAGAATAGTTTGCATTCTCATTTAGATTTGCATTGCATTGCATACTTTGATTTCATTGAAGATGTTGGCACTCTTGCCCTTGTCTTCATTGTGAATCTCTCATTGTATGGTTGACTAGCAGGGTCACTAGTTTCATAGCTCTAGCTGAGAGAAAATCTATCAAGTTCCTTGCAACTCCATGCATAGAGAGCTATGAGTCACTTTGTGAGGCCTCATTGTTGAGCAACCTTGCATGTAAGGATTCATAGAAGTGTGGTCACTTTTTATCCATACACCTGCCCTCTGTAGATAGACCCATAGCCTTAGCAATGACTTCCTCTTTAATTTGAAAGTGTATGCCCCCAACTGACACCTTCCCATTGTTCCAAGAGGAAATGAATTACTTGGAGATTTTCTCATTGTGGCCTCCCTTCGTTCTTTCCATGAAGCCCTAGATGCCACTGTCTTTGTAGTAGTGGGTCACCAGAGGGTCAGAGGTGAATTCCTCCTCAATTTTATCTGGCTCTATGTGTAAGGTTTTTCCACCCATATTGACCAAACTAATATGCACTTGAAAAGTCTTCTAAGAAATATAGAGTCGAGCTTCACAAACCAGGGTATAAAATAGGGCTTTTTGAGTTAACCATTTTATGAAATTTTTGTTCATAAAAGGCATGAGATGGGTGGTTTCTAGGTAGTTGAGCTCTCTACAAAAAAATCTAGCAGATCTCCAGGCATAATAATTAGAAATTAAGCCATATCTTCCACTAGTATCCTTGGTTATTGAAATTACCCACTGATGCAGACAACTATTCTTCCAAATGTACTCATACAAAAATCAATTATGAACATTTATGAGATTTTGCGCATACATAGTCATAACTAGGGTAATCATCAAATTAAGCCAACACTTAATCAAAGTGGGTCCCTCAGTAATATTGGCAACAACTTGACTCATTTTAAATATTGTTGGTGACGTGTTTTTTCTTCCTAATCAGCCACTAGGTCTCCCTTGGTAGCTCATTGACCTCCTCCCATTTAACTAGCCTAGCTTGGTTAAGCCCAATGGAAGCCATAGAGTCTACCACCGTGTTACCTTCCCTGTAGGTATGTGCTATATTCATGTTTTGGAGGTTGTTGAGAAGCTCCCAAATTTCCACTATTATGGTGTTCACCCACCACCTCACATTTGACCTTCATTTGATAGCCTCCACAATCACTTTGGAATCCCCCTCGATCATCAGTAGTTTGATATTCATGGAGATGGAAAATTTTATACCCCATTGAAGGGTCATGCCTTTAGCTTGATTGACAATACTATTCTTGAGTGGCCTAGCATAAGCCAAAAGACAAGCACCATTATGGTCTCTTAGCACTCCACCCCCACCCTGGGTAAGGTTATTCACTGCCCTATCAAAGTTTAATTTAGTCCAGCCAATGGGCGGGGCAACCCATCTAGTAGCATTTCTAGCCATCAACCTGGAGTTGTCAACTCTAGTGAAGCCAGTCAAGAAATTTCAATTTTTAGCCATTTTGATCTCCCAAGAAGCAAGGGATACCGAGGGGAGTTTCAAATTAGCTGAGCCAACATTTTCACATAGGATCTTGGTGCCTAGGTAGAGAGAGGTCTTAGGCAGGGAATATGTCTCCTTAAAGATCTTGTTGTTCCTTGCTTTCTAGATAGTCCAGTAGATGTATAAGGGAAGAAGCTGCCATAGGAGATGGAGGAGAGGGTGATTGGTGGGGGATTGCCAACCAGTGAATTGGTGGAAATCTTCTTCTAGGACCCAAGGGACCCCCAATTTTCCAATAACTCCCTGCCAAATACTAGCAGAGTAATCACAGTGTATGAACAAGTGGTTCACATTTTCCTCCTCCTTTTTGCAAAGGACACATTTGCTAGCTAGGGAGAATCATCTTCTTATGAGTTTTTCATGAGTTAAGACTTTACCATGCATAAGCATCCACCAAAAGAAATTAATTTTTGGAGTAAGATGAGGGACCCAAACCCTTTTCCAATGTCCCAGACCATTCTCTTCCTTTAGAAGAAGGTTGTAAGTAGTTTTGACCGAGAAGGTTCCCGCTTGGGTGGGAGCCCAAATAATGGAGTCTTGTCCCATAATTATAGGAATCCTGACATTTCCTAGGATTTCCATGAGCTCATTAGCCAAGTTTTCTAAGTCTGGTCTATCCCTAACCAGAAGAGCTATATCCTTCCATTGCCCTTTAGACATGTAGTTGAAGGTTCTCTTACCAAGGGTAGGTCTGAGGTAGTTCATGAGGGGGCCAAACCTTCTGCCCATGGTAGTGTAGTTATGAATCCAAGAGTTATGCCAGAATCAAATGGATCTCCCATCCCCAAGTTGCTAGAAGATACCCTTAGATAGCATGGTTTTGCACTTGTAGATGTTTGCCCAAAGTTTGGAGCCATTGGGAAGGTCATTATCTTGGTACATCATCCAATAAGGGTGACCTTGGAGGTACTTAGCTTCCATTATCCTACACCAATCTTTTTTCCTTTCAATGAGTTTCCAAGCCACTTTCATATAGTGAGGGCCCTATTCAACAAGCCAATTCACCTAAGGCCTAGACCACCCAACCATTTAGGAAGACAAACCATTTTCCAATTGACCCAAGACATCCTCTTTCATTCTTCAAAGCCCACCCATAGAAAAGTTCTTTGTATCCTTCCCAGCCTATTTTCCATGTTTCTTTTGATCTTGAAGAGTGACAAAAAGTATACAGGAATCCCTTGGAGAGTAGAAGCCACCAGCTAGAGTTTACCAGTGTTGCTCAAAATCTTTCCTTGCCATCCAACAATATTTTTCTAAGTTCTTTCCAGGATGGAATTCCAAAATTCTTTGGAGACCTCTTTGATAGTGAGAGGGAGGCCAAGGTAGGTAGAGGGGAGTGAAGCTGACTATCAACCCAAAATTCGAAGCACTCTTGTTTGGGTCAACAAAGAAGCTAATTGTTTGTGTACATTCTTGAATAATATGGATAAGCTTCCCATTAAAACCAATTCCACTAAGAATTTTCTAGAGGAAGGACCAATTAACCTTATCATAAGCCTTAGAGATATCAAATTTAAAGGCCATACCTAGTGCTTTTCTTCTATCCATGGAGTGGATAATTTTTTGAGTGGATATGGCCGCATCTAGGATTTTCCTTGAACAAAACCTTTCTGAGTAGGACTTATCATCTTGTTGAGGAGGGGCTTCATTCTATTGACTAGGATCTTCATGAGGATCTTATAGAATGTGTTACAAAGACTGATAGGCCTGAAGTCCAACATATAGGTAGGGTTGTCATTATTAGGGACCAACACCCATTCTGAAGAAGTCTCTGGCAACATGGGAAAATTCTAATCCAACAATATCCCAATATTTAAGAAAAAAGGTGAGGGGAAACCATCATGTCCTGGAGCTTTATAGACACCCATAGAAAAAATGACATCTTTGACTTCCTCATCAAAAACACATTCTATGAGATGATCATTATCACTGGGAGTAACAACATACTAGATGTGTTTGACCAACTGATTTTGCACATTGATCGAGCACATATGTCCAACATTAGAGTATAATCCATGATTGTGTGAGGAAAAAATTATTGAAAGACATCTTAACTTCTTGGATAAGAAAAATATCCAACTTATGAGAAAAAATGTATTTTTTAACAACACTTTTCTTGAGAGGGTTGTTAAGACCTCTAATATTCCAAGAAAGACAAATCATTTCTTATTTTTAAAACTTATTTCTAGGGTTTCATCCTACCTTCTGCAGCATCCCTTATAGTCCCTCTTGATCTCCTAGCGCATTTCGATGGCCTTCCTCTAGGTGTTTCCTATCCCAAATCTACCTTTTTGGGCTTAGGCTTCTTTTTTTGTGTTTTCCATTCACCACCATCATCCTCCCCACATCAATCTTCACCCAGGGAACTAGGTGAGGAAGGGTAGATCTTCTCCTCCAACTATGAAGGAATTTTTGTAGCAGCCTTGGGGGACCTAAGTTCAAGTGAGATGACAATGCCAGGCTGTTTTGACTTAGCAGGACTGGCCACATTTATCTCCGGGGTAGTCACCGGGGGATTCAAAGGATCCAATCACACCATCTCCAGGGGGATTTAGGAACCTTAGGGAAAACCACATCATTCTCTAAAGGGCAGATTATCTCACCCTCTTCCACCTCTAGCTTTTCCAGCTCTAGGTTTTCTAGCACTTCAGCCACCAGGGGGGTTGGTCTTCTCCCTCTCTTCACCAGCTATCATGGGTGGTTCCTTGGAGGTGCCCTTATCCTTATTTTTATTTTTAGCTCCTTGTAGAGGGGATTTGCATGCTTCACTAGTGTGGCCCCTAGATTCATATTTCTGGTAGAAGAGAGTGGCATTCTCATACACCAGAGCTTAAGTCCATCTACCCAACTTAGATTTCAATATAACAAATTTGGGGAGGGTTTTATTCAGAGTAATATTAACGCAGAATCTTGCAAACACCAACCTAGACTTAGAGTAGGTTACCTAGTTTTACATAATAAAGGTGCCAAAGGAGTCACCAATCCACTTGAAGACTTGTTCATCCTAGTATTCAAGTGAAAGACCAGGGAGGCGCACCCAAACTGGTGCCATCCTACTTAGTTCAGTCGCCAGATTGAACCCAGGTTTCCACTTCGCTAGGGTGAGGAAGTTCTTACCATAGACCCACAAGCCTAAAAAAAAAGGGTTAGATCCTTCAAAGTATTGAACTTAAAGAGGAAGAGCCCACCAAGCATAGTAGAGACTAAAACAGACCCCTTAATCTTCCATTGGGTAGCCACCCATTTTTTGACAATTTCAATGGTAGGCCGAAAGTTGAAGAATCGACCCACCAACACCAACTGAAAATCAGCCATAGTCTTGTTCACCATAGAATCAAGGAGAAAGAATTAAGTGCCTTCCTCCATCTGAATGAAGTCCACTAGGAGTGATTCCATAGTATTTTGGGCCTCACCAACAAGAGCACCTTTCCAGCTAAACTTTGGCGTGGATGAAGGGGCATCGATAGAAGAGGATGCCTATTGGGATCCTTCCATTGAATCTTTCGTGACTTGTCCCATGCCAGAGGGAGTAGTCTTGGGACCATCATGTGGTCCAGTCTAGGGGTTTGCAAGGGAAGAAGATTCCCCCCAAGGGAGGTGGGCAAAGAAATTGACAATTTGAATTCAAAGGTTGGGCGGAAAGTTGCAGAGCTCTTTACTTCAGCTTGTTGAATCTATTACCATAAACTGTTAAAATATCTTTCTAGATAATTTTTTTAATATACTTATGCTCTTATATTCCAATCCCTATTCCCATCCTACAATACAATGCCTCTTTCTTTTAATGATAAGACCTGAATAAATAATAATAGAACACAATGTATCATTGTATTCTAATTTTTAATTTGTTTGAAGCATTTTTTTTCTAAATCTTGAATATTTTCACTAGTATTCTATAATTTTGACTTGCTTAGAATTTTATGACATAATGAAAAGTGTAAATATTTTATGGCATAATTAGAAGTATAAATGGACTTCATGTTGATTAAATTATGGTTGTAAATGTGTGTGTGTGTGTGTGTGTGTGTCTAATAGTGAAAAATAATATGAATGTTATAGAAAATTTATTTATTAATGATTCAAATAAATGTATTTGGTATACTCATTATCTTTGCAATAAAATATACCTAAAATTCACTATACCTCACTCTTGAGAACCATATACCCCACTTGTTTTATTTAGTACCTACCTTCATTTTTTTGATCAGTAAAAGATTATTTTAGTAATATTTATAATAAGGCATTACAATTGAGATGAATCCCATAGTGTTCCACCCATAAAAAAAACTCTCTACCCAATAGTGCCAAAAATTCAACCACCTGGTAATATTCACAATGCTCACATATAATCGATGGGTGGGTAAACTATACAAAATTACCCTTCTACCATCAAAGCAGAGCATATACATTATATATAGGACATCAAAATTTAAATTCTCTCATACCCCTATTCCTATCTATAGATTATACACTTAAACCTTAGCTAGACTCAAACAATTTTTATGGAAAAGGATAGGATGATGAGGAGCAAGATGATGAACCACCCAATTCCCCCATACCTCCAACGCTTGATGACTCATGAACCACATAGGAAACACCACCTAACATCACATAGGCATGAGAAGAACCAAACACCTCATATATTGAAGAATTTTCTCTACCAATTCCAATTTGTAATCCACGTCCATGAACCCAATTTCTTTGAGGTGCATGTCTAAACCTTTGAACTCTCCCTCACCTAATAGCTCCAATTTTTCCTCCACTTTCTACATTTGTGCTTCCATGACCATGACCCCACCTGGTTCTCTACCTCTCACATCTCTACCTCTCCAATTATTACCAAGAACTCATAAATCATAGCTTAGATACATTAGGATTTGAAGAATATAAGCCATAATCTTGAGCTCCTAATCATGGACAAAATTGTTCATTAGGGCCCATGCCCTTCTTGCTAGAATATCTCCTAAGCTTCAATAGAAAAGGAATGGATGCACGTACAAAAAAACCCCTAGAAAACCCTGCCAATCTCCTTGAGGTGTAACAATGCCTTATCTAAGCACTACAAAATGAAAAATTTCATCAAGCCCCATTCTCAATTCAGGCCACATGCACCTCTCCATAATCTTCTTCACCTCTTCTTTGGATCGAAAGTGCATAGCCCAGATACAAAAGAGTGATGCCACACATGAATTGGTCCTCCAATTGAAATATGAGACTATGCATTCAACCCCTAGAAGAGCCCACAAAATATTGAAAAATAAAGGATGGATTGAAGAAAAAATGTTCTCCAATGTTTCCTCTATGAGAGGCCCCTTGAAGGCCATTTGGTTCTTTGTCACTCTAGAAATGAAATTCACTTCCATTTCTTCCTTTCCCTTGGCACACACTTCAACCTCAATTGTTCTTGTAGACCAAAAAATAATTTTGGAAATGTAAAAAGGAGAATGTATATTGGGTACCATGTACGCTACATTAAATTCATCCATAGGACAATGTGAGAAAGTAGTGCACATAAATTTTCCTTGCCCCACCTTCCAAAAAAATTATTGCAAACTTGTTCTTCAACTTCCTTTAATTCATATGCCAACCCAAAACATCCCATTGTGTCATGTCAAAACCAAACACCATCATGTCACCATCCTCCACTTGTTATATTTTTTCCACCTCACACAAAAACTTGGACAATGAGTCAACGAGTGTGTTTCCCTCACAACAGATATGTGAAATTTCAGCAATGAATCTATTATTTCCTTATCTGATCAACCACCTTATTTAAGCACAAAGCTTGTACTTTTTCAATCACAATTTCATTTACAAGTATCAAAGACTCACATTCCAAATTCAAGTTCCCAACATGGAGCCTTCGTGCCAACTTAACCAACATCAAGGATGCTTGATTTTTTGCTTCATTATTAGTCCCTACTGCTAATGTCTTCTTCTCAATTATAGTAATATTTTTATTATAATCCCTTACCATGCATCCCACACCCAAAGGTCCCAAATTACCATTAACAACTACATCAAAGTTTAACTTGATCCATCCTTCTTGCAAAGCTTTCCATTGCACTTCTTCCCTGCACCCCTTTTGAAGATCAACCTTGACACAGGTCAATTAATGGGTTTCTATCAACATGCTCCATGATCTTTGAAGAATGTAGTAAAATAATCTAAAAGGATATTTACATGGATTTTGTGTTGATGTTTCTACATTTACTAATTCTATTATACTTTATTCTATTTTGGCACACAACCACTCTACTAACTCCTCCTTGCCTTGAAATATTTTTCTGTTTCACTCATTCAAAATCTCTCAGGCAATATATGATGGTCATATCATCCAAATACATGTAAAATAAGACTTATGCCTCGATCCATACTAAGAATGTAACATTTTATTGAAAGTGGCTAGAAAAGTGCCTTGCAGATTCAATTTTCTTAGCACAAATTTCCAACGCTCAGATACAACTTTGCATTGCAATAGGACATGATCAACATTTTCCACTTCAAATTTACACATGGGGCATAAAAATAGACCATGATACCCATATCACATCATCCTTTCTCTAATCAAGACTCAGCCTCTTCACACCAACTAGTTAGAGGAACCCGACTTTGGAAGTTAATACTTTTTCCAAAATAGTTTTGTGGGGTCTTTCTAAGCCATGTCTATAGCCTCCACTAGTTTATATCCTAAATGTACTAAATACTTAACCTTTTTACGCTCACATCTTATGATCTCATCTTTCTCTCCTGATAACAAAAATTTCCTTCTCTCTCTAATCTGGTGGAATTCCCCAGCCTCCTCCTCATTGAGTCCCAATACACTATCATCTTACTATTTCCATTCAGTTGTTCCTTCCTCATGAGTCTAGATCAACAAATCTACAACCTTATCCCTCTATTATACTTCCACTATGGCTCTCAAACCTCTATTATACTCTCCAATAATTAAAGTTCATCGGTCTTTAATGGATTCCTCCAAGAATCTAGCTTTCTCCCCATCCCCAAGATTACATGTCATATGATGTGTTATTACATTCTTGAAATTGAACAAAAAACTCCAAATTGAAGAACCTCTAATTGGATTAGAAATAGTGAGGATATGGTCTTTATCCTAACTATCTTGATACCTTTTTGAGATAATCTTGGCTCATTTTTGTTGAGGGTTTCTATACATCATCCATATAATATTTTCTCCCATCACCTTATTCATCAAATTCCATCTTCTCAAACCCACACCCCTTGCACCTTTTGGTTTACATATCTGTTCCCATGCTAATAAAGAAATTTTGTCTTTGTCATGAATCCCATTCCAAAAGAAACTCCAAATATTTTGCTCAATTATTTTGACAATTTTTATAGGAATTTGCATACACATGATGGAATAAATAGGGGTCAATGAAAAAATCTTTTTGGGTTTAAATAGGGTGATCAGATTTTTTCCATTTGTGAAAGAGGAAGAAGCAATCAAAATAATAGACTTAGTAAACAAATCAAAGTACTTTTCCAAATGCTAAAACTAGATATGGTTCATAGTTTTAAGGTTACAAACCCTAGAAATGAAAGATTTTTGCATTACTAGAACACAAATTTACACAGTAAAAATACCCTGAACCAATTCAATATGGGATAATAGAAATTTACAAAAGGAATCACCTATTCATTTCAAAATACCAAGATTAGTCAATTCATATGAGATTTCAGAAATATTAAACTAAATAGGAATATGCTTAATAATATCTTTTGAATGATGGAAAAATGAATTTCAAGAAAACATAAAAAACTAAATTTTTTCCCAACCAAATAAAGTGTTCTTGAACATTTTTTAACGTAAGATCTTTTGATTCCAAAATAATAAGATAATAATTAGATGAAATCACTTGAAAGATCACAATGTCAATCTATTTCATGTGGAATTTTTTCTACAAATGAGATGGAGACATAGATTCATCCAATACCTAGATAACCACAACTAGAGAGTGAAGGTCTTATGAAGTTTATTACTAAGAGGTTTTTCAAGTACCTAAAAACAAGGAACAAGAACCCATAACTCATTCAACTTTCATCAGCCATCACCTATGTTCACCACTACAGAATTGTGAGGAGGAAAGTGTTCCATCTCCTTGAAATTAGGGAAAACCCTTGTAGATGTAGTGGCATCTAAAGCCTTAGGTTTTTCCAGATCTGAAGTATTCACAGCTTCTAAAGATGACATATATGATTTGAAACATCTTTGACAATCAAAACAATAGGGTTTTGAGAACCTTAAGGACAGGGGTACCCATTCAATTTTATGACTTCAACCCTTGACTTTGTAGGGATAAAGGTTTTTCCCTTGAATGCCATGTAGTCCCCAATCTGGGTCATAAATTACCTCTAGATATCATATGGCACAAAGAAGAGAACATAATTTATTCTTCAAAGGGTTAGAAAAGAAGGATGAATATGCATTTCAGTAGCTATCCAAGTTCTGTCCTAAGAAAGCAGGCTTGTTGTCCTGAGAAAACACCATTGCCCTTGATATACATTACACACACACACACCTTCCATATTGTAATGCTAAAAGAGCTATCCTTATACATAGATTAGTTTTAACATATCTAAAACTAGATGATCAACATGAATACCATTTAAATAAATAAACAATACTTGACATATATCAGAACTATACATAAATGAATGTGAAATTACAGCTATTTCAAGAATTATGCGATGCCATCAGTTGGCTGTAGTTTTATTTCTGCCAATGATGCTCTACAACAAAGATGAGTGTAATATAATTTGTGAGCTATGCCAAGTGAGTGCGGATTAGAAAAGAAAGATGAATATGCATTTCAGTAGCTCTCCATAGGTTGAGACTCGGAAGCAGGCCATTCTACATCATGAGCGGCCAAGTTCTGTTCTGAGAAAATAGTCTTGTTGAGTGGTGGAGGTGAGAAAACACCATTGCCATTACTGATCTCACCACCAGCTAACTATCTTGAAAAAAATAGCCTCCTTCTTGGGTGGTGGTGGTAGTGGTGGTGAGCAGCATGCTAGGTTTCCACCATGACTACCCTTGCAGTTTGGACATTCAGATAACTATCCTAAAAAAATTGTATCCTTCTTGGGTGGTGGTGGTGGTGAGCAGCATGCTAGGTTTCCACCACGATTACCCTTGCAGCTTGGATATTTAGATAACTGTCCTGACAAAACAGACTTCTTCTTGGGGGGTGGTGGTGGTTTCTTGCAGCATGGTGGGTTTCCACCATTACTGTTATTGCAGTTTGGACAATTATCTAACTGCTGATCCATAGCTGTAAATCGATGTGCAGAGACATGGAGCGAAAACACAAACAAGACCACCACGCGCACTGTGCTGACTGTCAAGCCCATCATACTCCCCATCTTAAAGTCTGGGAGCCTGTGCTAAATCAAATGCATAGGAAAATCCCCTCTTTTCCACTGAATAATCGGTTGATAGTGAAGATTGAGATGGAATACCATACTATCTAATGACCCATTTATAGAGGGAACCGCAAATCTACAGGAATACTAGTAAATAGGTTTTGTTCAAATTACGTATTCAAAGCCATGTCATAGAAGGAATGGTAAAATTCATAAAACTTTCCATAAAATGGTGAATTGTCTTTGTACACGCGAAACCCTAATCTTCAGTACTCACGTCTCTATTCAAATTAATTTATTTGGTTTTAAAGTAATATTTTTAGTTGAAGTTATGTGTCATCTTAGACTTCAAAAATATTTGATTACATATTTGGATTATATTTATTTTAAGAAGGATAGATATGTATTTGAAAATATTTTATTAAATTAAAAATATGTTTAATTTGGTGGAATTGGTTTAATGTTATAGGACCACTTTTTTTTCCAACAATTGTTATTATCATGGCACTTTTCAAATTATATAACAATAATATTTTTCTAATTATATTATTTTGTCATATAAAGAAAGAAATTAACCTTGAAGCTAGACCTCAATACCTCTTTCTTCCTACAGGCCCCGTTGCGGGTTCATCTCCCAAAATTCCCTTTGGAATTCTAGGTTGAAGATGTCTTTGATGGTATTGCCAGATCCTTCAGCACTTTTCTCTCAATAGACCTAGTGACTGTGGCTAAAAGTCGCCTCACCTATGCTAGGATATGTATTGGGGTGGAAAAGGGCCAAGATATGCTAAAAATCATAGTTCTCCAATCTAAACTAGGAAAACACTTGCAAAAGTTGGATTATGAAAGTGTCCCTTTCGCGTGCTTCCACTATAAGAAAGTGGGACATAAAGCCAGATCATGTCCAGTGCACATGAACTTGGAAAAAGAAAGGAAAGCTCTAGTTGTTAAAAAGACCAAGCTAGGTAATGATTTGGAATGCCTCCCAAGGAAGTTTTCCAATCCTCATTCTAACTCAGAGGTCTTGAATCATAGAGTATGGAAAAAAAAGGATAAACCAGAGGAAAATCTGGTGATTTCAGACTCAATAGAAGACAAGGAAATCCCTCATGCTAGGGATGCAAAGGAGAAAGCTAAACCAGGTCAAGAGAGCTCAGCTCTTAGAATGGTGTCTCTCTAGTTTGAAGGCATTGACTTAGAAGTCAACATTCTACAAGACTCCATTGACGACTCCTGTGACAATGGTCAGGGGGACGGGGGTGACTCATGTCCTGGTTCTACCTTTTCCTCCTTCATCCCAGATGCCTTAGAATCCCCTCTAGAAGATTGATATTCTAGCCTGGCTAGGGGAAAACCTAGTGGCCTCGAAGACTCGTGCAACTACCCTGAGACATAGGACTCTAAAAAAGTACAAAAAATGGACTTTCTTTTGGGTTCTATCTCTCCTAAATAACTCACCAAGATGGAGGAGCTCTTTGCTAAATACAAAGAGGAAAAAGAGGGCTAGATAAAGGTTCAAAGAAAAAAGAGAATCAAAAGCAGAGATCCATCCTCAGTTTCTCTCGTAGCTACAAGGAGCAAAAGCAGCGCCAACATTGGGGCAAAACTCAAATCCTTAGGTAGTAAGAGAGAAAGTCAGATTAGGAAAGAGGAAGCTAGTAGACACATTATAGATGGAACCCAGAAAACCATCCAGGCAGCCTGCACTCCTAGCAAGAGATGTTAGTCAATTCAAAGGACCCCAGTGAGCTCTTTAGCTCAAATATGCTGATGGTCAAAAGAAGAAATTTCTATTTTGTAGTAGTTAAAAATATTGTGATTGCCATGTATGATTCTCAACGAGGTAACAACTACTATTTTTCCCTCGGTCATGTTCGTAGATGTGGCTTCAGTCTAGGATTAGTCATCACTTTTTGTGCCACATGGATCTATTTCTTGGAGGCTGACCTTTCTATTCACGTAATTTTTTCTATTTCCAATTGGGATGCTGATAGGATTTCCTTATAGGTAGCCAACAAGGAAACTTACTACATTAGGCACAATTATGAAACTTTACATAAAGTTGAGCTGGATTCTCTGGATGGAGACGATCTTCAAAGTACATCGACTTTAACCAATAATGATTATTATTGCTTCAAGCTTGCTAGGAGAAGTTATTTCACTCATGGCGAGTTATGGAAGATCTACATGAGTTTTAATAACATGTTGCCTCCACAAGCTTTTAGGGCCCTCTTCCTCATATCTTGTATTCATTTCAAAAAAGCTACTTCTAGAAAGAGCATTGTTGAAGTTAGAAAGAAGGCAAGAAGGAATTTTTGGCAGGACCTGTGGTTTACCAGAGCAATCACGAAAGCCATGGTTGGGGAAGGGTTAGGAAGGGAGCCAGAGGGAAATAGTGAGAAATGGAAGAAGCAAACAAAAATTAGGAATGCCTTACAAAAAGGGGATGTTACCCCTTTTATTGAATGACTCCATGGGTGTAGGAAGGACATCGCCAAAATCTTCATCAAAACTTGGAAAGATGGGTTAGTGGAGATTGATGGCAAGATGTTCACTGTCTTCGAGGAAGTTATTTCGATGGTCATCGGCATTCCACCTGTTGAGAAAAAATTCCACAAAGACCAACAACTTTTTGACATTGCTATTAAAAAGTTTGCGAGGGATGACACAAAGATGAAATCCATTGTCAAAGTGGGCACCTACTACATCCCCAGGAGTTTGAAGACACTCTGGCAGTATGTTTTGAAGGCCCTCATCTACTACATTACCCTAGATACTAGGTTTGACAGAATTCGAACCTATCATTTCATCTTGCTTAATCATTTTAGGCATGGTTTCAAGATTTCCATTTCGTATTATCTCTTCTCTTAAATGAACAAGAATATTACTGGTTTTAGAGATAAGAAAATTGCAAACCCTGCTCTGCATGAAGGATTAATTCTTTTTTTATATGAATTCTTTAAAACCCAAATCATAGGCAAGGAAATTGGGGATAGTAAGGCTATCAGTGAGCACTCTGGCTCAGATTATGTTCCTTCAGGCTCTTCTGTGGGAATACCTTCAGATGACAGTGTGGAAGTTGATTTCAAGAAAGAAAGCAAGGGCTCCCCATCCAAGAAATGACCTTTGAAAGCTATCAAGAGTGAATAACCCTCCAAAAAATAGGACAGGAAGGAGGCTAACTCGGAGGAAGAGTATATTAAAAAGGAGGAAGAAATGGATTCAGAAGAAGATGTGGGAAACCCCATTTTGGATTCTACTATGATGCAGGATCAGGACAAGGAGTACTACCCCAAACCAATGTAGGACCTCTCTGAACACCTGTCAGTCAATTTCACCACCAGTGAGGAAAAAACCCTTCCTCCCCATCCTAACACTAAAAATTAAGCTCGTATGACTGAAGATAAAGAAGATCAAGGCACCAACCAGTCACCCATAAGGATTGATGAGATTGAGGAAGCCTCAGCGGGGAGTATCATAGTCAAGAAACCAGGAGGGGTAAAAAGGTCTGGAGGAATTTTAAAATTAACATTGTGTGTATGGGAATTATTAGGGAAGCAGTCTTTCCTTAGATTCTGGAGGACAATGAAGGAAAAGTCCATAAGAAAGAATTGATAGACCCTACTTTGGTTGTTCTCAATGACAAAGCCAGGGAGATGGACATGGATTTTCTCAATAATACTAAAAATAGTATGCTGGATATGTATTGATCTTTCAAATGACTCTATCATGAGATCGAGGACATCAATGAAAAAATTTAGGGCTAGGACAATAAGGATAAGACCACAGAGAATAGGTCAAGTATGGAAATTAGGGTCGTGAACATGGAATCTAAAATGATCAATCTAGAAAATCCCCTTAAGGGAGTGGCAGAAATTTTTTTTAACATCCTTAAAACATCCAACAAAAATATGAAGCTATTGATTGAAAAAATTGACCCCAAGACCGAGCAGAGGACCATGAAGGAAGACAAGGAGTCGACTAAAGGACCAAGGAAAAGAACCAGGGCTAGAACCAGGAAGAACAGGGAGAAAATTGATCCACATAGTTCCCAAATGTAGAACGTAAAAGACACAATTCAACTGATGGAGGCCCTTGAAAGAAACACAACTATCATGCGCAGGAGCTTGGCATAATTAATCATGGTGCTCTTCCTTTTGGCTATGCTTTATTTTCTCTATCTTTTTCTTGTTCTACCTTGTGGTGTCCTGTCCTAGCTATTCCGTTATGTTTTTCTTTGCTTGGTTCTCGTGACTTTATCACGACTTGAAATTGTTGTGGGTTTCAGGGTCCCTATAAAACCTATTTTACTTAATAAAAAACAACTTAAATTTAATTTTCATTATATTTAAATATAAATTTATTTGTTTGAAATAATACATTAAAAAATGGGTTTACTTTTCCTTTTAAAATGTAATCAGTACCATTATGGAGTCATTTTAAAATATTTTGATACTATTCCTCTACTATAAAGAAGATTATTCATCCAATTTTATATTTGTAATGTTTAGGATAAGAGGTTGACACATTTGATATTTTTAGTTCAGACCTAAAACTACTAGCATCAAATGAACTTAACTTTTAGTTCAGGCCTACAATTACAATGCTTTAACAAAAAATAATACAATATTTATTAAAATAGGTATATGTCTATTTAGTAATTAATAATAATTTTTATTTTGTTTAAGTTAAGTAATAATAAATTAGTTTAATAAAAATGATATTATTGTTAAATTTAATTATTATAAATCTAATTTAGTTATTCATTATTAGTTCTTGACAATTTTTATTTTTATTTTTATTTAATTTTAATATATTTTGGTATTGAATTTACATAATTGTATTATTTTATAATAGTATAATTTGGAGGTAAATTAAAATAATTTTTAATTAAAAATTATCTATATCAACAATTTTCATGTTTGTGGTATAATAAGTTTAGATTTTATATAAGAGTCTTAATTTACTTTTATTTCAAAAAAAATTCTACAACAAAAAATATAAAAGATTAATATTTAAACAATTATTTTTTAATTTTAAATTAAAAATTTACAGTAAATATTGTAATTATAATTTATTACTTTTTCCTTCTATAATCCATGATAAAAAAATGTGTAAAATAATACGTAATAGAATGTGTGAAAAGGAAATGATGCTCCCATTTGCTCTTGATGCTACAGTTTCTCTTGTGCAAAGGACGAATGCATCCAACGATGACTCTTTTATGAGTGAAGTTGGTGGACAAGGAAACAAGTATTCCCTTTAATTGCAAGACGGTCGAGTGGATGTGATAGTTCAAACTTGACTTGCAGGTGTTTATGTGCAGAATGATGGACAAGAGGTTTTCAGTGATGGATTCCTTGGTGATAGAATGAAGTGAAGTGATTTTAGGGGTTTCCAGATGGGGGGTACATCATTGAATAGGTTGGAAAGGTCTTTGAATGAAGAAAATGGAGGAAAGGGTGCTCATGGTACTCTCAAGAGCAAAGGACACAATGAAAAAAAATCCTACCTAGAAACGAGGAGGGCAACTTGGCGTTAGCTGCAAGGATAATGGAGGCTTAGGGTTTGTAGCGAAGGGTCCCTCTTCACAGGGATGCCCAAATGGGTCCACTACTTTAGGAAGGGATAAATTGATGATGGAGGTAGAGGATGTGTTTGGTGCGATGACACCCCAAAGGGCAAAGGCTAAAATAGTTGATCTAGCAGATGAGATTGAGAATGAAGTAGACAACAATGTCATCATCTTCTCTAATCTTGGTCTAGTTGGAAGGTTTTAGGGCATGTGGACAAGTTTAGGCAAACTCCACCAATGGATAACAATGAACTAGGAGCCACTGATGAAGAGATATGTTCAACTATACCCATGTGCAAGGGGCTTCTTTATTGCAATTGTTGAAAATGCTAGGGATAGGAAGAAGATTTTGAATGAATATTTTGAATGAGGATCACTTGACCTTTTACCTTTGGGAAATTTTGATAAGATATTACTCTATGTAAGACTTCCAAATCTGCCTTTATATTTCTAGTTTGATTCCTATTTGGAAGCTATTGTTGATTCTTTATAAAAAAAATTATTGGTAGATGAGGAATCATCAAACCTCCTACATTCAAACTATGCATAGATTTTAGTGGAAATAAATATTGTTGATGGGCTCCCTGCATAAATTACTCTTGAAACCTTAAAGAGAATTTGGGTACAACCTTTGGATTATGAGGGGGTACCCTTTCATTGTAGAAGATATTTTTAAATTTGGCATTTAGTGGATAAATGTGCCAAGAAGAGACATGATAAGATGGCCACATGGTGGAAGGATCTATCACTACCATTACACAATGGAAAAAAGGGTGATCAATAAAAGATTTTTCCTTGGGCGGTTACTGGAGAGAAGCCTCCTCAATTAGAGGCAACTAAGAATCCAATTTCACAATCTACATGCCTTCTCAATCAATTGCAACACCATTCACATACAATGTCGAGGTTGATATCACTAATTGTTAACAAAATAAGGTTACTTCTATGCCTGATGGTAGGGGTAAAAAAAATGAGTTGAATGTCAGGAGGAGGAGGATGTTTTTCTATATAGTGATGGGTACATGAATGATGGAGGGTCTTTGGAATCTAACTTGATTGAATGGCAGGAGGAGGAAGCCATAATGGAGGAAGTTTGGGTGATTATGAAGGGTAAAAAGAAAATAAAACAAAAGTATCATTTGATATGACCTTGAGATCACATAGGAAGGGAGATGCTAAAAGAAAATCTTCATTATTTTTTACTATTCCAGATATGTTGATAGGTTTCTTCAATATTCAATATTTCCAGGTAGTGGGTTCCCTTATAGTTGTCATATTGATTTTTAGTATTTATGGGGAGTTGGCTCCCTTATTTTAGCCTTCCCTAAGCCCGACTAGGTTATCTTTCTAGGTTAATTAATAAATATATCTATTACCAAGTGAAGAAAAAGTATGAAAAAATACAATAAAAATTGTAATTAAATACTTGATGTAGTCATGCATTACAAACTTGATCTTTCTTTGGAAAACTTTTAACACTTAGCACTTCTACCAAAATCCTCCTAACATTTTGGTAGGAACATAGCTGCATTGTAACCTTGTTATTTAACTTTTTAAGTGCAATAAGGTAAAGTGTTTAAGTTTTTTCAAAAGTACATAGCTTTACTTTCCTCTTCACTAAGTAAAATTTTAATGTATTTAAGATAAAAATTAGTACATGGTATTGGATTTTATTAGATCATTTATTTTTAATAGTGTGTATTGTATGTAGTTAAGATTAAAATTAGTAAATGGTATTAGCATTTATTAGAATTATTTATTGTTAATTTTGGGTTAGAATAATAGATATAATTTAAATTTTGTTTATATTTGTAAGAAGATTTATTTTTTAATTTCTAAATTTAAGATTATATTATGATTTTGAGTTGATGTATTTTAATCAATAATTAGTTATCAATCTAAACGTATAATACTCAAATAAATTTGAAGATGTTATATAAAATAGCAAAAAACTTATTTCATTTGAACCATCTAGAAGTTTATCAAGGGAATGTATCTATCCTTAGAATTCCCACTATAACTTAAACCTACAATTATAATTAATGACAAGTACTAGCCACTACTTGGCACTTGTTTCTTGTTTATTTTTAAAAATATTATACTTATTATTATAATTTAATATTTTTAAAAGTAAATGATTGCCAAATTGAATATTAAATGTAGAAAATTTTGTTAATATACTCATGCTCTTATATTCAAATCCTTGTTCCCATCCTACAACACAATGCCTCTTTCTCTTAATGAGATAACTTGAATAACTAATAATACAAGACAATGTATCATTGTATTCTATTTTTTAATTTTTTTGAAGCTTTTTTCCCAAAAAAGTGTTTCCGACTTTTTAGCCAACTTTGACATTGAAATGAATATTTTGAAAAAGAACTTCACTTTCAGACACATATTACTACAAATCTATTAAGAATTTGAAAACAATGTAAACTAGTATTTTTTTTATCATTTTCTTTCTAGTTTCTAACTATATATTTTAAAAAAAAATTAGAATTGACTTGTGTCCATTTTTCCTTCTCTATTAAAGAAGTGTGCATAAATTTTCCTTGCATCACCTTCCAAAAAATTTATTGTAGACTTGTCCTTTAGCTTCATTTGATGCATATTGCAACCCAAAACATCTCATTTTGTCATGTAAACATCAAAAACCATGATTTCACCATCTTCCACTTGTTATATTGCTTCCACCTCGCATGCAAACTTAGACAATGAGAACCACTTGGTGTGTTTCCCTCACAATATATATGTGAAATTTTGGAAAGAACTTAATTTTTTCCTTATAATATCAACCAAATTTTTTAAACACCAAGTGTATGATTTTTCAATCCCAATTGAATTTAAAATTATCAATGAATCACCTTCTAAATGAAAATTCTCAACATGGAGCTTCCATGCCACCTCAACCCCCATTAAGGCTAGCTAAACTTTTGCTTCATTATTAATCCCTACTCCTAGTGTCTTATTTTCATTTGCAATAATATTTCCTTTGGAATCCATTTCCATGCACTCAAATCTCGAAGGTCCTTTATTACCCTTAACAGCTCCATCAAAGTTCACCTTGATCCATCCTTCATCAAGAGATTTCCATTACACTTCTTTCTTGCACCCCTTTTGAAGACCAACCTTGACACACCCATTAATGTGTCTGTATTTTAGCCTTCTTCCATGATCTCTGAAGAATGCAGGTTGCTAAGAAAAAATGATATTTATATGGATTTTGTTTTTATTTTTCTACATTAACTAATTTTGTTTTTCTTTATTCTATTCTAGCACACAACTACTCTATTGATTCCTCTTTGCCTTGAAATATTCCCCTGTTTCACACTTTCCAAATCTCCTAGGAAATAGATGATGGGAATATCATCCAAATACATGGTAAATAAGACTTATGCCTCAACTCCTATTAAGACTAAAATTTTCTTGAAAGTGACAGGAAAAGTGCCTTGTAGATTCAATTTTCTTAGAACAAATTGCCAACACTCAGGCGCAACTTTGCATTACAATAGAAGATGATCAATATTTTCCACTTCAAGTTTACACATGGGGCATAAAAATAGACCATGATACCCATATCACATCAACCTTTCACATCTGAAGACTTAGCCTCTACATGCCAACCAAGTAAATGAACCCACCTTTGGAAGGGAATGCTTGTTCCAAAATAGTTTTGTGGGCTCTTTTTTAGCCATGTCTTTAGTCTCTACTAGTTTGTATCATATATGCATACTCACTCTTTTTACATCTACATCATATGATCTCATCTTGGTCTCCTAATATAAAAAATTTCCTTCTTTTTCTAATATGGTGGAATTCCCTAGCCTCCTCATTGAGTCCCAATCCACTATTATCTTTCCATTTCCATTTAGTTATTCCTTCCTCATGATTGTATATCAATAGATCTAAAACCATAGCCCCCCATGCTACTTCCACTATGAATCTCAAACCTTTGTTATAGTTTCTAACAATTAAATTTGGCTAGTCTTCAATGGATTCCTCCTAGAATTTAAATTTCTCCCTATCTGCAAACTTCCATGTAATACGATCTATGATTTCTTTCTTTTAATTGATCATAAAACTCCAAATTGAAGAACCTCTAATTGGATCATAAATAGTGAGGATATAGTCTTTATCCTGACTATCTGGATACTTTTTTGAGAGAATCTTGGCTCAATTTTGTTGAGGGTTTCTGTATGTCATTTATATAAGCTTTTCTCTTATCACCTAATTCATCAAATTCCATCTTCTCAAACCCACACCCTTGCACCTTTTGGTTTACATATCTGTTCCCATACAAATAAATGAATTTTGTCTACACATTACATTTTTGGAGGAACTTGCATACACATTACAAAATAAAGAGGGGTCAATCAAAATCTATGTTTGGGTTTGAATAGGATGATCAATTTTTTTCCATTTGTGAAAGAGGAAGACTCCATCAAAACAATAGTCTTAGTAAACCAATCGAAGTCCTTTTTTATATGCTAACACTAGATAGCATTCATAGTTTAAGGTTACAAACCCTAGGAATGAAAGATTTTTGGATTACTAGAATACAAATTTACATAGTAAAAAAACCCTCAACTAGTTCAATATGGGATAAAAGAAATTTTCCAAAGGAATTTTCTATTCCTTTCAAAATACCAGGACCAGTCAACTCATATGATATTTGAGGAAGACTAAACTAAATAGGAATTTTCTTATTAATATCTTGTAAACAATGGTAAAATTATTTTCAAGAAAACATAAAAACTAATTTTTTTCCCAACCAAATAAAGTGCTCTTGAACATATTTTAACTTAAGATCTTTTAACTTAAGTATTCTTGAAAGAGTATGTGTTCTTCTAGGGATACTTCCCTATATAAGAAGGAGAGCTATGAGGCTTCTGGGAAGGAGGTTGCAAAGGATATATAGAGGATACGTGGGATTATGAAGCTGAATCCTAACCAAGGAACTAAAAACATCATTATTGATCTAGACCTTTCTTAAATAGAGAAAACTCTAGAAAATAAGGAGGATCAACATGAAAGGGTGTAGATGCCCAATAAAATGGATAAGGACACATAAATTGGGAAAAATAATGACCAAAATATTATGGACACCATTGATGAGGGATACATGTATGAGGGTAACAAAAATTGAGAGGAAAAGTTGGAAGGGGAGGATTACAACATTCTCTATTCTGCTGAGATGTTGGCTATGGAAAATAAAGGGAAGGATATTAGACAGGAGGCTTCTGAGAGAGAAGATTATGCATCGATGATAATGGAGGATCTTATTGATAATGAGGATTTGTATTTGGGCTTCTTACACACAACTAAATTTAGAGCTCTCTTTTCTTTCAGAAATGACAAATGGTGCTATCACGAGATTGAGAAGCTTAAGGTACAAAATAATGATCACATGAAGGCTAAGTATCAGAATCTTCTAGAGATAGTTAATAATAGGGGTGAGGACTATGATCACTCTTAGGATTTTTGTGCCCCTGTTAAATAACTGGCTAGGATTGAATGTGTTGAAAAAAAGTTGGGAAACCTTCTCGAGCATTCTATGGAGGGCATGAAGTCCACTTCTAGTTACCTTCATTTGTTGGTTGACATAATGGAGAAGGACTGGGAAGCTATGAAGAACCCTAATACTAAAGGAAAAGGCCCAAGGTCAAGAACCAAAGTGAAGATGAGCCAAAATGCCTCTTCTAGTAAGGAGATTATGGGGCTCAAGGAGAATCTAAAAAAATGACAGAGCTAGAGAAAAGATGGAAGACTACATAAAAATCATGAAAGGGTGGTAGTAACTAGTTTGTTATGCTAGTTCTCTTTTTGTTTCCTATGTTGTTGGTTTTAGCTAGTTTTGGGTGTTTGTTCACCGTTTCTATTATGGCTACTCTTTTTTAGTGAACTTATTGTCTAATCTATTTTTGTAACTTTTTAGGTTTTAGATCCTTGTAAAACCTATTTTTTCTTTAATTTCAAAATTTAAGATCTTTTGATTCCAAAATAGTAAGATAGGTATTAGATTAAATAACTTGAAAGAACATAATGTTAATATATTTGATGGGATTCTTTTTTTGCAAATGAAATGGAGGCATAGATTCATCCAATACCTAGAAAATCATAGCTAGAGAGTGATGATATTATGATTTATTATTAATAGGTCTTTCATGTACCTAAACAAAAGGAATAAGAGCCCATAACTTATTCAAATTTCATCAGCCATCACCTTTGTTCACCACTGCAAAAGTGTGAGGAGAAAGTGTTCCATATCCTTGACATCGGGGGAACCTTTGTTCACCATTGCAAAAGTGTAAGGAGGAAGGTATTACATCTTTGGCAATCACAACATTAGGGTTTTGAGAAACCTAAGGATATGGGTTCCCTTTCAATTTTATAGCTTCAACCCATGATTTTGTGGGGATAAAGGTTTTTCACTTGAATGCCCTAGAGGCCCCAATCCTTTCTTTCTTAGCATTGAACCAATCTTTGGAATGAAATATGTCCTTCATAGGCTCATGTACCATTCTGTCAAACTAAAAATATTTGTTTTGTCCCCAATAACTAGCTTTCCCATTTTGATTAATCCCTTTGTTCTACAAATTTTGAAACCCTCCAAAAATTTATGAAATAGGAATTAGGGTTTAGTGTTCATTTGTCCAAAAATGAGTCCAACCAGGCTATAGAGCCATGTCCACCAAGTATCCCATTGGAAAAATCATTGAGGTACATGTGTAGTCTGAGATGTAAATGGATCCCTTGAAGGAGGATGAATAGCCAGTACGTCATCTCTACATGTAGTCTTAGACATCAACACTTCTTGAAATTTTGCATCCCCATAATGAAAAATAATAAATGTTAATTATTATAAATTTTATAATCCATATATATTTTCTAAAACAATTTTTTTCCCTTCAAGTTTCACCTTTGAAATTGGTGTCTTGATATATTTTAAATTTTTAAATAAATTAACTTTAACATAACAAAAATTAGACGATCAATCAAATTTCTTTTTTGACTTCAATTGCATTGATTTTACAAAGTCTACATATATATATTTTTAATTTTTAGATAAATAAAGGTGATATTATAGCCATTTCAAGAATCAATTTTAGATCAACTTGATTTATTTCAACATGAATTATATTTATATGTATATGTATATTTATATTTATATGTATATGTATATGTATATACATATGCATATACATATGCATATACATATACCTTAATCAAACTCATAATATGAAGTTACAATAATTCTAGGGGTTGCATACACTATTGATTCTCTACAATAAAGAAAATGCAATTAAACATTTGTGGCAAGAGGAAGGAATGAATTATGGAAGCAAGCCCTTCCACAATTCAGTAGCTATCCATAGGTTGAGACTCAGAAAAACGCTCTTCCACATCATGAGCGACCAAGTTCTATTTTGAGAAAAAAGCCTTGTTGAGTGGTGGAGGTGAGAAAACACCATTTCCCTTACTGATCTCACCACTAGCTAACTGTCCTGACAAAACAACCTCCTTCTTAGGGGTGGTGGTGGTAGTGAGTAGCATGGTGGGTTTCCACCATGACTACCATTGTAGTTTGGACATTCAGATAGCTATCCTAACAAAAAATCCTCCTTCTTGGGAGGTGTTAGTGGTGAGAAACATGTTGGGTCTCCACCATTAGTTCCATTAGTGATCTCACTAGCAAATAACTATGGTTGTGGTTTCTTGCAGCATGTCGGGTTTCCACCATTACTGTTATTGTAGTTTGGATAATTATCTAATTGATGATCCATAGATGTAAACTAATTGTAGATACATGGAGCATAAACACAAACAAGACCACCACAAGCACTACACTTACTTTCATACCCATCATACTCCCCATCTTCAAGTCTCAGAGCCTTTGCTAAATCAAATGCACATGAAAATATTTTATTTTCCATTGAATAATCAGCTGTTAGTGAAGATTTAGATGCAATACCATACTATGTAATGACCCATTTATAGAGGGAGCCATAAATCTATAGGAATACGAGTAAATATGTTTTGTTCAAATTACATATATAAAATCATGATGTAGTAGGGATGTAGAAATTCATGAGAATTTACCTCAATGGTGAATTGACTGTGTACATGCAAAACCCTAATCTTGAGTATTCACGTCTCTATTCAAATTAATTTATTTAGTTTTAAAATAATGTTTTTAATTGAAGTTATCTATCATCGTAGACTTGAAAAAATATATGAGAATCTAGATAGCCTCCGGGCCAAAATTATAATGATTAAGTACCTTGACTCGAATGTCCCAGAAATAATTTTCTTAATTAGAAATCCTCCTACCGGTTAGTGATGTGGAACTTTATTGTCAAGTGTAGATCCATTCTCCTCCCTCATTTGTTATGGGTTATTAACTCAAGTGAAAAGGCACTATTTTGGTCAGATTTGTGGAACAATTTCTCCTAGTTATCTAAAATCTTCAACAAGCCAGAGCAATATTGGAACAATGGTGGGGCCTTAAGGTCTCAGACTATTTTTTTAAGGAAGGTGATGAAATTAGGCGGAAAGGATTTGATGACCTCCCTATCCCTCAAGATGAGAAGAGAGAGCTTAAAAATATCCTCAAGTAGAGACATATCTTTGTCAATGGGGCCAAGGATTACCCGATCTGGAACAGGAGTAAGAGTGACATATATTCAGTTAAAGATGGATATTTATCATTGATCTCTTGGTGTTCTCAACCTAGTTCTCTCTTTGAATTTGGATGGCATGATACAATATTGCCTAAGGAATGTGCTTTCCTTTGGTTGGCTATCCAGGATAGAATTATGACTAGTGGTTGCCTTTATCATCTTAGTATTTTAGAATCCTTTCAGTGTCATATGTTTAATAAGGATTTGGAGGACACCAAACATGTCTTGGTGGGTTGAGAGTTTTCTCAGGAAGTGTGGAGATGGGTATTGGGAAAGCTTGGGTGGCAAGGCCCATTATCCTATGAACTCAAGCAACTTATTTTTTAATGGCCATTTCTGCATAATGAATCCTTCTTCCTAGTCACGAGGAGAGTTATTACAGTTACAGTTATGTGGTGCATCTAGTGGGAGAGAAACCAAATAATATTGAAAAATCCACTTCTGCTCAAGTATGTGCTTTGGTGGTGAAATCTATTTCAAAAATGGTGAATGCTCATGTTGTGAGGGTCAAGTCCCTATCTTCTGCCTTCACCTCTTCATATAATGCTATTCCCAATAATTGGAAGAATATCTCATTCCTTTTCAAAGGAGTTCTCATAGGAAACGTGCCCAAAAATCAGATTAGAAGAGATATCAAATGGGCTCCTCCAGATCAAAATTTTATGAAATTGAATTTTGATAGTGCTTCAAAGGGCAATCCAGGTAGATCAGGAGCTAGTTTATTCTTAGGAATTCAAATTATTCTATAGTTTAAGCTTCTTATTGTAGACTCCTAGATGGGTCAAATAATTTAGCCGAGGCAAGGGCCCTTCTCTATGGGGTTAAGTTGGCCATGAAACTAGGTATTCAAAATTTACATATCAAAGGTGACTCTTAGGTGATCACATCCTCCCTTATATCTAAAATAGTGTTCAATTGGGATTTACAATATGTTCTTAGTAAAGTTTGGAGACTTTTTCAATATCTAGCTACTTATAAGGTATCCCATTCTTTTAGGGAGGCCAATAAAGTTGTGGGCTAGGTTTGAAAATTGGTGACTAAGTTAGATACTATCAAATGGGGGTTAGAGTATATGTCATACAATATTGATTCAGCTCTAGAGTTTTTAAAATTTGAGATCCTCATTTAAATTTTGGACTTCTTTTGATTGTATTTTATATTCAAATGAAATAGGATACTGTTGGAGCTTTTCCTTGCAGGACCAAACTTGAATCAATAGATGGGCTTAATTCTTAGGGTAGGCACTCAAGTTTGACAAGGAAAAAGTCCAATTGATGAGGATTGAAAGGAATCCTGCTTCTTCTTCGAGCTCCACATCACTAAGGTGGGTATTTCCTTATTTGCACACTCATGACTCCCTTTTGATGAATAAAAGGCCTGCAGATAGATCATTGTGGAATAGTTTTCAGACCTTTATAGGTATCCTATACCCCAATGAAGCCAATTCTTATGCAATAGCCCTATTTGCATAGAATGAGTTTGAAGACTAGAAAGGACCTCCTACTACTACTACCAACATAAAAGGGAAAGATATTTGATTTGAATGATTGATGTTGGGTTGAATGGACCCCTGAAATACCCTTAGTCTATCATAGACCAGTGCCTTATCCAATGGGAAATAGAGTCAATTACCTCACTACAACAAAGAGCTATGAAACAAGAAGACAATATATTCAAATATGGTGATGACTTACATCAACCATACACCATTGATCAGACCATATATTATCAAACCACTTGTGTACCCAAATGTGTTATCACCCATTCAAAGGATTATAACCCTCCCCTTAGAAGAGACCTATAAACAAGAAATACATTAATCAACATCCACTGAAAGACAAATATGAGATACCCTTGATACCTCAGTTCATACACACCTGAAAACTAGTCCTAGACCTAGTTTCTTCTGCAAAAACAACTCTATTGCAAACACATAGGAAATCCATATAGAAAGATCACAACACCCTTGATGCCATAATCAATAAGTCTAAAACCCAAAATGGAGATAATCTAATAACAGTAGAAACATATTGAATCTCATACATAAGACAAACTATCACAATGTGTATTATATTCTCAAAACCAGAAAGGAAAGAGGGAACAACCTATATGAAAAGAATAAGGCAATATTTACAAGGTAGAACATTCATGGAACCAGAATAATGGACCTCCAAAATCGTGGAACCCTTACAAAATCAAAATTACAACCATATATACCCCTCGTTATCTTGGAATCCTACACAAGTTAGGATGCAACAAGCTACAGATAACCATGGTAAGGGTTAGGGTTTCCACCCACCAAAATAATTCAAAAGATCAGAATTCAATACATTGGATGGAAAACCAAGCAACCCTGAGCAATCAGACCTAAAATCAATCTTCTTTTATGGTAATTCTCAGAATAGTGTACAGAAGATCATAAATCCACCATGAAAACCAGTCTATTCAATCACCCTACAACACACCTCGAGCCATTCTTTGTTCATTCCTTACATGGTACAGACCCCTGCAAATGATCAATAAACTCTGGACCACTCTACAAATGTTGACAAAATCATATTTTACAAACTCCAGCCACGTAAACATTCAATTTCAGTCCTTTCTATTGCTAAAAAACCTTAGAAAATTCAAATCCTGTTAAAATTGTTACTTTCATGGTGCCAGCAGAGAATCAGTGGTCAAGATTCAAACTTTGATCAACTTTAAAACCTCACCATTAGAATCATTTACTTTTCCTGGGCCCGCACACTTTACATTACTTTAAGTGAAATCGATGGTCATCATTATACTATGATGCTAAAAGTCAAGCATCTTACCTCAGTAGTATAAGATAACCACACAATCTTCATAGACCTACAAGCACTTTACTTCCTTTGAAAACTGAGGCCCCACTGACAACATCCAGCATGTCACCCTGTTGACCAATCAAAAACCTTACACGCCAGCACCTTCTAATGACTGGGTCCACTAAGAGGTCTTCATGTTATACTCCAAATCAAAGACCTTCGCATGATCATAAAGGGGAAGAATATTCCTTGCGATCATGCGACAGCCACAAGATCTTCAAGCGACTCACGCTCGACCCCACCCTACCACATAAGCTATTTCAACAAATCACAAGCTGCCACATTGTGAAAATTGGTAGGCAGACCACTAACTTTCCCTTCATTCCTCAGAACTCTGAGACATGCCACATTAGACTCCCATCAACCAATGAGAAGCCACTGACTTGTTCCACCCTAGCACCCCGAGGACCCACTTGCTAAGAAATAAGATCAACAGTTGTCGTAAGTTCGCATAGAGCTAAAAGATTCTATGCGAACATTAGACAGCCATTAGATCAACCCTTTGATACCACTCTACAAATTCTCTAACACAAGACCCCTTGACAAATGCTGACTCATCACCTCATGGACTAGTGAAAAGATGCCAACTGCGCACACCTAGTAGTGGACCCACTTGAAACAAAAGATTACATCACACAAGAGAATGAATGACTATCACATAATCTCAAGCCACTGACACATTCGATAATAACTTACACCCACCATCAATTTTTTGCACATGTCAGATCCCACTGACAGACACACTAGCAACCATGTCCCACTTAATATCCATCCACGTCGTCATTTGACAACATCCACATGTATACTAACACAATGAATGAGTAAGGTCCATGGTGGCATGACATGGAAATGGACCCACATTGACCCTTCTTCAGGGAATGCATCAGACAGCCATCATTAAAGTTTTATGTTAAAACCCATGCATCTTCCCTCAGTGGTATAGTGATGATCATTGATTCTTCTCACTTGTTAGCAAGTCAACAGGGAAGGAAGATAGGGCCCGCCAGGACAGATGGCACACAGTCATGAATTCGCATGTCAGAGACCTCTGACACCAAACAGTCTTGTGAACAAGTGACAACCACAATTTTAAAGGCCTGAAGACTTAGAAAGAATTAATGGCACAGGGGCTTAGGACCTAGGAAATATTAAAGGGACCCCGCCCGACATGGAAAAAACCTAACCGCGAACAAGTGGTCATTTAATTAACACATGCGGTAAAAAGTTTTAAGTGGCCTGATAAAGTAACATGAAAAAATAACAAGGCCAGGGTAAAGTTAGGTTATATTTTGAATTTTTGTACCCAATGGCTAGTTATTTGAAAATTTGACAAGGGTTTCAAAGCCAGAGACACAAAAGTGACTACAGGAACCAGAAGAAACATGCTACAGTCATGAAATTTTTTGTAGGGGTAGACCATTTTCTAAAGAATTTAGCTATGACATGAAAATGGGTCAATAGTGGCTCTTTCTAGGGGTGCATGTCTCTTGTAGGTATGGCAAGAATTCAAATCTTTGGGAGAAGTAGACCACCCCAAAAGACCTTCTTGAATAGCTTTATTGAAAATAGGAAAACTACTCCTATTATGTACAAACCATGGCCCTGAACCACTGGAAACTTTCAAAACTTCTTACCACTGTCATATACCTAATTTTCATTCCTTTCTTCTTGAGCTAAGATAGATATTTTATTCCCATTTGTTTCACCAAACATATCAACACTTTTAATCAATCCATCAGGCAAAACAAATTTTTTGTCTACATTCTCATAGTGCATGTAAAAACCTAAAGCATTTTCATAATCTTGCTTACTATGAAAGTAAGACTCAACATGCTCATGAACATAGTCATCAAACTAAAACTGATCTTTATCTACTAATTCATCTATGCCATCAATCTAAAATGTAGAAGTCACATACTTTATTTGATAAAAGTCTTCATTCATACCTTGACTATGCATATCCTCAGGTGTATCTAGTTGGAGTTCAAAAGAATAATCAGGTTTATACATACACATGTCATCATTACCAAATTCTATAACATTTGAAACCTCCATGTGTTCTTCAAACAATGGATTGATAATTCCATGTAATACTCCTTGTTGCACATTATGACAAAAAATGGGCTGATCATCATCATGCTCTTCATTATATAAAGCATTGGGGAACACTTTAAGTTCACTACCCATTTCAACCTCATGGAGACTCTCAGCATAAAAATAAAAATCAGAACTATATGAAGATTCACAGTCAACATTAGCTACCAGACATATAATGTTCATAATTACATCTTCTTCATTATCTTGTTTAGGAAAACCATCATAGCAAAGCCATGGCTCACTCCTAAACTCTCTACTATATGCTACAGCCTCATTATCCAATGCAGAGCCATTAGATAACCTTTTACTAAAATCTTCATGTTCATCCTCACTGATATCACATTTAATTACCATTTCCTTATCTTCAAACTTTGAGGACAAATCACTCTCAACATCTTCATACTCAAATTGATTTGTACAATGTACAAATTGAGATGTACTATCACTTTCAGATTCAGAAAATGAAAACATACCTTGACTATTATAGGAATTTTCACTTCAATCATTACTTTCTTCCTCCCATGTTGCATCTGACTCATATGAAGACACCTCAACATCACTACCTTCATCACTCTCACCTGAGTAACCACTTTCAGCACTATGTTCCTCTAACTGCGACTAATATATCTATGAATCACATTCCTCATCTTGTGTAGCCACTTCAAACTCATCATGAGAGACATAATTTTTAGCCTCTTCATTTGTATAACACTAAGATATAGAAGCAGCAACCTCATGTCTAGGAACATTAGCAAAATCATGCTTATAATCAAAATTACAAGAATTGACTACAGTGGCTAATTCATGACTCAAAACACCATCACATTGGTCAATTCTACCAAGGTCTAGAATATATCTTACTGTTGTAGCATCCTAAACACATGTCTCATCAATAGAAAAAGACTCAACAACATTTATACACATATTCTGATTTGACATTTCAACTTGATTACAACTACAGTAGAAGTGTTGATACACTGATTTGGAATTGTGGTATCAACACTACATTCTTCTTTTCTTTCATATTCATTATACCATTATACATTCATGGAAAAATGACCTCTGGTCAATCCATATTTCAAATTGTTTTCAATGTCCATTGCAGTTATAAATGCTTGATATAATGACTTAGGTTCTTTATCCCTCAGCAAGTAGTTCATTTTCTTACCAAATTCATCAAAGTAGACATTCATACATACTTGATCATTGGGTCTATAACTCTCAAGGATTTCATTCAATACTCTTGCAAATTTGATATTGAATTGAGGGACAAGTTCATCACTCTCAATATGAATCTTTAGAAACTTATCATAAGAATCAGATATGCTTACCCTTTCTCCAAATTGCTCCATGAAGGCCGATTGAATCTCACTCCAAGATGAGATAGAACATGATCATAGAAAAGAGAACTAGTCTCTAGCATCACCTTCTAAAGTTTGAACAAACAATTTCATCCATAGGTCTTCATGGCAAACATCAAAATCACACATCACATTAGCAAAGCATTGAACATGCTTCCTTGCTAATTGATACTAGTCCCTATCATACTTTGGTAAATATCCCCTGATTCCATCATGGATCTTATTAGGGAAACTAGGTATTCCATTATAACAAAATGGCACATATCCTTTGACAAAAGAAACCCTATGAACATCCATCACTAGCTGCAACTTTTGCACATCCACTTGAAAATCTTCAAGACTAATGACAGGAAATCTATACTTGAAACTAACCTTCTTTTTTCACTAAACCCCTCCTACATACTCCACACTTATATGTCCTTTCTTTAATGACAAAACCATTTGATAAGGACCATGCAAATACACAAAATATTGAATGGGGAATACCTAGAAGCCTTTGCTGATTGTTTTTTCTCTTTTCACATTTGACTAAAATCTGAAACAAGGTTACACACCTCAAGTTCATTCTAGTACAGAGTCACCACCCCTTTTTCAGAGGACACAACTTTTTACTAATCTCCTTTGAAGAACCAATAGATTCTCAGCACTCCTCACAGTAAAGTCACATATAATAACTTTGAATATTTACAACAAATCTAGGTAATACATTTGCAGATCTAAAAACAACTTTCAGATAATGACATTTATGAGACTCTTCCCCAAAATGAAATACAGGAAGACTCTGGGATAATCTTAATGGTAAACTTATTTCAATCCCCAGTAGAGTTGCTAGTTTGTTGGAGCTTTTCCTTGTAGGACCAAACTTGAATCAATAGATGGGCTTAATTCTCAGGGTAGGCACTCAAGTTTGACAAGAAAAAAGTCCAATTGATGAGGATTGAAAGGAATCATCCTTCTTCTTTGAGCTCCACATCACTCAGGTGATATTGCCTTATCTACACACTCATGACTCCCTTTTGATGAATAAAAGGCCTGCAGATAGATTATTGTGGAATAGTTTTCAGACCCTTATAGGTATCCTGTACCCCAATGAAGCCAATTCTTATGCAATAGACCTATTTGTATAGAATGAGTCTGAAGACTACAAAGGACCTCCTACTAAAACTACCAACATGAAAGGGAAATGTATTTGATTTGAATGATTGATGTTGGGCTGAATGGACCCCTGAAATACCCTTAGTCTCTCATAGACTAGTGCCTTATCCAATGGGAAATGGAGTCAAATACCTCACTGCAACAAAGAGCTATGAAACAAGAAGACAATATATTCAAATATGGTGATGCCTTACATCAACCATACACCATTGATCAGACCATATATTACCAAACCACTTGTGTACCCAAATGTGTTATCACCCATTCAAAGAATTTTAACCCTCCCCTTAGAAGAGACCTATAAACAAGCAATACATTAATCAGCATCCACTAAAAGACAAACATGAGATACCCTTGATACCTCAGTTCATACACACCTGAAAACTAGTCCTAGACCTAGTTGCTTCTGTGAAAAAAAATCTATTGTAGACACACAGGAAATGCATATAGAAAGATCACAACACCCTTGATGCCATAATTAATAAGTCTAAAACCCAAAATGGAGACAATCTGATAACAGTAGAAACATATTGAATCTCATACATAAGAAAAACTATCACAATGTGTATTATATTCTCAAAAATAGAAAGGAAAGAAGGAACACCCTATATGGAGAGAATAAGGCAATATTTACAAGGCAGAACATTCATGGAACCAGAATAATGGACCTCCAAAATCATGGAACCCTTACAAAATCAAAATTACAGCCATATATACCCCTAGTTATCTTGGAATCCTACACAAGTTAGGATGCAACAAGCTACAGATAACCATGGTAAGGGTTAGGGTTTCCACCCACCAAAACAATTCAAAAGATTAGAATTCAATAGATTGGATGGAAAACCAAGCAACCCTAAGTAATCAGACCTAAAATCAATCTTCATTTATGGTAATTCTCAGAATAGTGTACAAAATATCATAAATCCACCATGAAAACTAGTCTATTCAATCACCCTACAACATGCCTTGAGCCATTCTTTGTTCATTCCTTACACGGTATAGACCCCTGCAAATGATCAATAAACTCTGGACCACTCTGCAAATGTTGACAAAATCATATTTTACCAACTCCAGCCATGTAAACATTCAATTTTGGTCCTTTTTGTCCTTGAAAACCCTCAAAAAGTTCAAATCCTGGTAAAACGGTTACTTTCATGGTGCCATTAGAGAATCGATGGTTAATATTCAAACCTTGATCAACTTTAAAACCCTGCCATTATATTTGTTTACTTTTCCCGGGCCCCCGCACTTTACATTGCTTTAAGTAAAATTGATGGTCGTCATTATACCATGATGCTAAAATTTTAGCATCTTACCTCAGTGGTATAACAACAACCACACGATCTTCATAGACCTCTAGGCACTTTACTTCCTTTGAAAGTCACGGCCCCACTGACAACATCTAGCTTGTCACCATATCAACCAATCAAAAACCTTACACACTAGCAGCTTTTGATGACTGGGTCCACCGAGCGGTCTTCATGTTAGATTCCAAATCAATGATTGTCACATGATCACAAAGGGGAATAATATTCCTTGTGATCATGCAATAGCCACAAGATCTTCAAGTGACTGACACTCGACCCCACCCTGCCACATAAGCCATTTCAACGAATGACAAGATGCCACATTGTGAAAACTGGTAGGTGGACCAATAAATTTTCCTTTGGTCCTTAGACCTCTAAGATGTGCGACATTAGAATCCCATCAACCAATGAGAAGCTACTGACTTGCTCCACCCTAGCACCCTGAGGACCCACTTGCTAAGAAATAAGATCAACGGCTGTCGTAAGTTCGCATAGAGCTAAAAGATTCTATGTGAACATCAGACAACTGTTAGATCAACCCTTTGATACTGCTTTGTAGATTCTCTAACATAGGACCCCCTGAAAAATGCTGACTCATCACCTTGTGGACCAGTGAAAAGATGTCAACTGCACACACCTAGTAGTGGACCCCACATTGATTTTATGTAGATGTCAGATCCCACTGACAGACACGCCAGCAACTAGGTCCCACTTGATATCCATCCATGCAGTCATTTGACAACATCCACATGTATACTGACACAACCAATGAGCAAGGTCCATAGTGGCATGACATGGCAATGGACCCACATTGACCCTTCTTCAGGGAACTCATCAGATGGCCATCATTAAAGCATTATGTTAAAACCTACATATCTTCCCTCAGTGGTATAGTGATGATCATTGATTATTCTCACTCGTTAGCAAGTCAACAAGGAAGGAAGACAGGGCCCACTAGGATAGATGGAACACGGTCACAAATTTGTATGTCAAAGACCTCTGACACCAAACATCTTGTGAACAAGCGACAACCACAAGTTTAAAGGCCTGAAGACTTAGGAAGAATTAATGGCGTAGGGGCTTACGATGTAGGAAATATTAAAAGGAGCCACCCGACATGGAAAAACCCTAACCGCGAACAACATAAAAGTGGTCTTTTAATTAACACATGTGGTAAAAGGTTTTAAGTGGCCTGATAAAGTAAAACAAAAAAATAACAAGGCCAGGGTAAAGTTAGGTTATATTTTGAATTTTTGTACCCAACAACTAGTTATTTGAAAATTTGACAAGGGTTTCAAAGCCAGAGACACAAAAGTGATTGCAAGGACTAGAAGAAACATGCTACATCCATGAAAATTTTTGTAGGGGTAGACCATTTTCTAAATAATTTAGCTATGACATGAAAATGGGCCAACAGATACCACACCTCCATCAAGTGGGGGATTTTAAATTCCAAATTCAGGATTGTGTAATTAATTCTCCTCAAGTGAGCTCAGAGGCCCATGTGATTGAAGGATGGGTACTTTCCTTCCTAATCAGTGCTTGAAAAGTTTAATAACTCTCATAACCATTCTTAGTTTCTTGGAGAGATGACAACAATGGTTTTGGCAACCTATGGGTATTCTTGATGACGATGTTTTATACCATATATGCTTGATTTTTCTCCTTGAATCATTCGCTTGGCTGCAAATGTTCACATGGAGATTCAAATAATCTCTTTCTCATGTGATATTTTATTTCATCTCCCCTCCACTTAAATTAATTAGTAAAATCATCCTAGCTTGACATTTTAAAGGATCAATCTCTTAGATTTTTACCAAAGTTATTTCCTTATTTCTACCTCTCCTTATCTCTACTATCTTTAACTTTTTTCCATTCTATATCAATGGATTATCGCTGGCTTAATTAGTGGATTAGTTTTCACCTCAAGGACTGGGAATGTACCCTATTTGGCCCCTTTTTTCCCAATCACATGAAGGTTTCCTTTAACTTGATCCCAAAAGAGGTGATAGAGGCCATTAGAAATATCATTGGTGATGACATCATGTTGCCAGATGCTCCACACCACATCTTTCATTCTTAGGTAGTCTCAATCTTCTTGTTGAATATGTATGATATGTTGCTCGACTATAAAACTTTCATCCACCTAGCTTCTATATTGCTTAAGGATGAATTTTTCAAGGTAGATGAATTAAATGAGGTAGTTTATAAGGGTTATTCACTCTGGGGCTCAAAGGATTGGGTGAGGGGATTATTCCCAGTTGATCATTTGGATAAAAAAAGCCTTTTATCAAGAAATATGATGTATTTTAAATGGCACTAGATGGAAGAGATTTATTCCATTTTATAAGGGAAATGGCCAAGCTCATTGACGTGCTCCTGAATTATGTCATGGAAAATTATTTCCTCCTATTTGACAATATGTTGGTTGTACAACAGGGTGACTCTTTTTCACCCTTTTTATTTATCATTAGGGCCAAAGGCCTTAGTAGATTAATATCATATAAGAAGTTCCATTGGATTTGGGAGGGAATCTCCATTAGGGGCACACATCTAACCATTACACATACTTTGTTTTCTAATGATTCTCGTTTGTTTGGAAGGGAAAACATCATAAAGGCATATGCCATTAAATATACCCTAGATGACTATTGCTATTAAGAACCCTCCTAGTGGATCTACCATGTGGAACTTCATTGTCAAGTATAGAAAAATCATCCTCCCACATCTTTCTTGGGTGATAAACTCAGGAAACAAGGCTATGTTTTGGACTAATTCTTGGAATGGTCTTCCTCCTCCATCTTTTTTTTATAACCTTTCTTTAGCTAGATAAGTTTTGGAATATTTCTGGGGAGTTAAGGTCAAGGATTATTTTGTGATTGAATTGGTTGAGGGCATCCAAAGGGCGGTTTGGAAGGATTTATCCCTCCTTCCTTTCCATCAAGTTGAAAAGGATATTCTTTCAGGTTTACTTGAACAAAGGCCTCTTGTCTACATAGAGGATGATGATTCTCTCATCTGGGTTAAAGTAGCTTCTAGGAGATATACAGTGGAGGAAGGATATTAATCTCTATTCATTAAAGACACACAATTGGATAATACTTTCTTCTGATTCTGCTGGCACGGTACAGTTATGCCTAAAGAAGGTTCATTCCTTTGGGTAGCACTTCATAAAAGAATACTATCTAGTGATCAACTTCTTAGATTGGGAATATCAGATAGATTCCATTGTGTCCTTTGTGGGACCATCCTTGAAGATGTAAACCACTTGCTCATGAATTGTGTTTTTTCTTATGATTTCTGGTCTTGGGATCTTGGAAAACTTGGTTGGTAGGGTCCTTTACATTGTTACCTTCATTATTTTCTCCAAAAATTGCATTTTCTTCACAAAGACTCTTTTTTTACAGAAACTTGGGGGTTGTTCTTGCTGCAATCTGATGGGATTAGCTAGGATAGACTAACTAGTCTATGCTCTATACCTTGTCTAAGGTCTCCTATGTACTTTGACACCTAAGGAAGATCTATAGGATACTTATGGAATGAAAGTACCCCCTGATCTTCCCAACTATCCCACAAAGTTCAATCAATCTTCATGCATCAATATACCATGCTTTGCTAGTTAGCAATTAGCCTTCTCCTAGGATTTTAAAGGGTCTTTTGACTCTCAAAACTAACACATGCTCCAATAGTGAAATATAATATCTTAGAAGGTGTTTTTGAGGCATTTAACACCTTCTCATAACATTAGTTCCATTGGGTTTTCACCCAATTTGATAGTTTCTTTGGAAACTAGGGCTACTAGAATAGGCCTAATTAGCCCTCTCCCGGATTTGTAGGACCTGTAACTTCTTTTCTGTAAAAAATCATAACTATTGGTCTTCAAGATACTTTCTTCTTTTTCCCTATACTCAAGGATTTTGGAGGTCTTGGGCTTCCAAAAGGCCGTACATTGTACTTTGCAAAAAATGAGGGTTTTAAGGGTTTCTAGGCTAAACCCTACTCCTAGCTTCACCAGAGCCTATCAAAAACATTTCAAAGCCTCTCCTTCACAAGGTCGAACCTTCTTATGTCCCTTAAGACTCCCTCAAAATGGAAGATCTTTATCATTCACCATTTTCATGCTGGAGCTTTCCAAAGGCTGCTTGAACCTAGCCGGATTCATGTTGAACTCGCCTAGGGCATCAAAAAACAATTTTTTATATTTCTCCTCAAGGGCCCTGCATTTTTTGAAATGTACATTAGGGTCTTTAATCCAAAAATCCACATTTCCATGGCAATCCCATGGTGGATAAGAAAGTTACAGGCCCATTAACACAAAGCCCTCCAAACAGGTAGAATTTGAACACACAGAGATATATACAAAAGAAGCTAACAAAATGTACAAGAATCTAAACTAATGCACACATAAAAGATTATAAGAATGATATACAATTAAAACCTTCACAAACTCAATCAAACTCCCCTGTATTCACATAAAATCAGTCATTATATTGACTGTTACACAGTGAAAAATAAAACTAGTCTGCCTGTTCCGTACAGAACTACAAAAAGATTTCTTCTCTCACCCATACATTAGGGTTTTTTAGGCATTAATATTTTTTCCTTTTAGTGCATGTTCTATCTTTTGGATTTCATGTGTCTATTGTTTTAGTAAACCATTACAAAAGCAAAATATTGCTAAACTTGCTTGCAACTTTTTAGCAACTTTTAGTTGCTTGAACAATTTTGTACTTCAAGTCAAATAGATTATTTTGAGGCTTACCAAGCACTCATATGCTTCACCTAGACACTACTCAATAACTTCTAAAACCATAGACCCCAACTAAACACTTTTCGAAAGTAAAGGACAAAACAAGCCTAAAGAGACAAACAAACCTCTAGGACTAACTCTTAGCCTAGACATAACCCAAAATGGAGTCAAGCATCATAATGACTCTTATTTCTATTTACATGCATTTCACACCAAAATAAGAAGGTGATGGCCCTCATAGAGGTGCTCCTGCACCATACTCCCCCTCAGCACAAGCTAAGGCACCTTGGGGTCTAGAAGTGCTAGATCAATTCCAAACTTCTTCAACTATCCTTCTTCAACCCAGGTGGTGTTAGATTTAGGTTGATCCTTCCATTTGATCAGGTGTTCCATATAGATTTGATGCCTAGTTTCCTTCTTTACTCTAGATTCTAGAATGCTCTCTACTTTAGCCAATTCCTTCTTGGGCATGGCATTTGGATCAATGTCTTCTAGCACTTTAGATGTACCTATTTCTTGCTAATTGATATCGCCCTTGAATCTAATCAGGTCTGCAACATTGAACACTGAGAAGATGGCTAAATCTAAAGGTAAATCCATCTTCTAAGAATTTTCTCCATACTTGGCTAACACCTTGCATGTACCTACTCTTCTCATTTTTAGTTTAGTAGGCATACCTTTTTGCATTCTTGCCTTGTTAAGATGGACCATAACATAGTCCCCAATCTAAAACTGTACTTCCTTTCTCTTTTCATCCACTTTAGCCTTGATCCTTTGAGTAGACTCCAAAATAGGCTTCTTCACCTGCTCTTGAACCTCCTTGATAGTTTGAGTGAAATCTTCAGCTTGTCCACTCTTTAACTCCATGGAACCTAAATCCCTCAACTCACACACTCCTCTAGGGTGTCTCCCATAAACAATCTCAAAAGGACTTCTTCCTGTGGTCCTATTCACATTATCATTATATGCATATTCATCCTGAGATATAACAAGATCCCAAGTCTACCCATACTCCTTTGTTAGACACCTTAGCAAGTTGCCAAAAACCCTATTGATGACCTTAGTTTGACCATCAGTTTGAGGATGGTATGCTGAACTGAAAGAGAGATTAGTTCCTAGCTTTTTCCATAAGGTTTTCCAAAAATGGCCCATGAACTTGCTACCCCTATCTGACACAATGCTTAAAGGATGTCCATGAATTCTAACAATCTCTATAAAGAAGAGATTTGCTACATAACTTGCATCATGAGTATTTCTACATTGAATGAAATGACTCATCTTAGAGAACCTACCAACAATAACATAGATGCTATCCATACCTGATTTGGTTTTAGGGAGTCCAACTACAAAGTCCATACTTACACACTCCCAAGGACTATTTGGAATTGGTAGAGGTTGATAGAGTCTAGCATTGCTTGAACCTCCTTTAGTTCTTTGGCATACTCCACATTTCTCAACATACCTCTTGACATCCCTTGCTAGCTTAGGCCAAAAGTAGTATCTTTGTACTAACTCCAAAGTCTTGTTTATGCCAAAATTACCACTTAGGCTGCCATTATGCTTCTCTTGGATCAGATTTTCCCTCATGGATCCTCTAGGTACACAAAGTTGATTACCTTTAAACAAGAGTCCATTCTGAAGGGTGTAATCTGCAAACTCACCATGAAAATGGTTTTCAAACTCTAGACACACTTTGTAGGCTTGTGAGAAGTCTTCATCCTCCTCATATAAGTCTTTAAAACCTACTATTCTAGTGCTTTGTAGCTGTACCTCTTGGACAGTCAATAACTTCCTACTCAAGGCATCTACTACCTTGTTGAGCTACCCTTTCTTATGCTTGATTGTGAAGGTAAAGGACTGGAGATATTCCATCCACTTCAAGTGCCTAGTACTGAGCTTCTCCTGAGTGTTTATGTAGCTTAAAGCCTGATTATCAGTAAAGACAAAAAATTCTTTTGGCAAAAGGTAATGCCTCCAATTTTTGAGAGATTGTACTAATGCATACAACTCCAAGTCATAAGCTTAAATACTTCTTCTTTGCCTCATTGAGTTTCTCAATGAAGAATGAAAAAGGTCTCCCTTCTTGACTCAAAACACCCCCTACTACTATACCACTTGCATGACATTCAATGGTAAGAAATTTATCAAAAGTAGGTAAGAGTAGGATAGGTTTAGTGGCTACCTCTTGCTTCAATGTTTGGAATGCTTTCTTAGCTGCATCAGTCCATCTGAACTTAGTTTTCAGCCCTCCTTTTATAGTATCCAAGATTGGTGCAGAAATCCCACTAAAGTTCCTAATGAACTTTCTATAAAATTGGGCTAAACCATGAAAACTTCTAACTTCTATCCCTATTTTTGGGGTAGACCAATTCAGGATTGTATCCACCTTGCTTGGGTCCATTTTCAGAGTACCCTTGGACACTACAAAGCCCAAATAAATCAGCTCTTGCTGCATGAACTCACACTTTTCCAGGTTGATGGCTAATTTCTCTTCATGTAGCTTCTTCATAACCAACCTTAAGTGTTCCAGGTGTTCTACTTTTGTCTTGCTATAAATGAGTATATCATCTAGATACACCGCCACAAATCTTCCTCTGAAGTCCTTCAAGACCTCATTCATCAACCTCATGAAGGTGCTTGGAGCATTAGTAAGCCCAAATGGCATAACAAGCCATTCATACAATCCATTAGTGGTTTTAAAAGTGGTTTTCCACTCATCACCCTCCTTAATTCTGATTTGGTGATAACCACTCTTCAAATCTAGCTTTGTAAAATACATAGCACCTCCTAAGAAATCCATCAAATCCTCTATTCTTGGAATGGGGAACCTATAACTAATAGTGATCATGTTGATAGCCCTTGAATCTATGCAAAGTCTCCATTTTCCTCCTTTCTTGGATGCCAAAACTATTGGGACTGCACATGGACTTATACTCTTCTTAATTAACCCTTGATCCAACAACTCTTGTACTTGCCTTGCTACTTCATTGTTCTGATCCAGGGTTAGCTTGTAGGCTGCTTTATTAGGAAGAGAAGCACTGGGAACAAAGTCAATTTGATGACTTATTTCTCTTCTTGGAGGTAAAGTGGCAAGGGTTCCATCACTCACAATCTCTTTGAATTCTTCTAACATTTGCTGCAATTCTAATGGTAAATCTGCCTTCACCTCCGTTTCTTTTTCTTTTGGTTTCACCATGATAGCACACCCTATGGTCTCCTCATCCTGTAGAGCATGTAATAACTCTTTGTCATTGCTAAGAAAGACACTAGGTGTCTTGGAAACTCCTTCTTCATTCTCTAGCAAGGACTGAATTTTGAAAGTCCTCCCATCCTTTTTGAAAGCAATGGAGTTATCTTCCCCATCATAAATCATATTCCTATCAAATTGCCAGGGTCTTCCCAATAGAAGATGGCATGCATCCATGGGTAAGACATTACAAAGAATTATATCTTTATAACCTCCAATAGAAAATTCAACCCATGTTTGCTCATTCACTAGCACACTTTGCTCCTGGTTCAGTCAAGTCACCTTGTAGGGATTTGCATGTGGGATCTTTGCAAGTTTCAGCTTCATTTTTGCTTCCTCTTCTATAATGTTATCATTACGACCTGAATCTACTATAACCTTGCATACTTTTCCTTGTATCTTGCACCTGACTCTAAAAAGAGCCCTTCTTTGCTTTGGTTCACCTTGATTAGGTTGCATTATAAGTACCCTTCTGAACATTAGGTTCTCACCCATTTCTGATTCCAATTTTCTGACCTCATTAGTGCATGAGCTGCTGCTATCCTCTTGGGTATAGGCTACCCTCTTCTCATTCTGTGAGGCTGATTGTTTCTCAAGACACCTATAGCCAGGGTGTCCAAGCTTTCCACACTGATAGCACTTCATAGTGGCAAAGTAGGAGCTGCTCCTTCCTTTTCCTCTTCCTCTACTTCCTTGAGAACCTCTTCCTCTACTATAAGATACTCTTGCACTACCTTCTAAACTTTTTTCTAAGATTTTTCTCTCACCTTGGTTTCTTGACTCACCACCTCTACTTGAACCTCCTCTTTGACTCCCTTTACAGTCTCTACCTCTTCCTCTATTCTTGGAATTAGGTTCTTGTTTTCTCCTCTATTTGTCCTCAAGTTTTTGTGCCATATGCTGACAACCAAGTAAGGTAGTAGGAGTGAACAAACTCATCTCTTCTGCTATGCTCCATTTCAAGCCACTAAGGTATGTTCCTACTTTAATACTTTCATCTTCTTGGACTCTAGATCTCAAGCTCAATTTGTGGAACTCTTCAATATAGGTAGCTACATCCATCTCCTTCTGTCTAAATGTCAACCTTTTCTTATGCTATTGTATTTCATAATCAGTTCATAGGTATGCTTCCCTAACCTTGTTGACCATGGCTTTCCAATTAGAGATTGGATTCTTTCCCTCTTTCTCTCTTTCACCCTACAAGTAGTTCCACCAGGTTAATACTTGTCCTCTCAACCTAGATTTGGCCACTTTGACCTTTTGTGCCTCTGAGATCTCTTCACATTTGAAGTGGTTCTCCATGCCTTCAATCCACTGCATCACAAGCTTAGTATCCATCCTTCTAGTCAATAATGTGACACCTTCAAGTGCCTTGCTTGTGATATCCTTTATAGCTTTGAGAAACTACTCATCTTATGTTAGAGCATCAGGTGTGGGTACATCATCATCAAGAGTCTTCTCTTTCCCCTTAGCATCCTTCTCCTCCATTTTCACATTCACCTTATCTTCTTTTGCTTGGACATCATCCAAGAGTTGTTCCATCTGATACAACCTTTCCTGCAGGAGTCTGTTAGCTTCCTCTGGATCTTCTACTTTCTTGGCAAGCTCTACATTGGTCACCATATTTTGTTTTTGAGATGATCCACTTAACTCTCCTAGTGGTTGAAACATCCACCCTTCACTTCCCAAGCCTTAAGAGGCTCTGATACCAATCTGATGGGATTAGCTAGGATAGACTAACTAGTCTATGAGCTATACCTTGTCTAAGGTCTCCTATGTACTCTGACACCTAAGGAAGATCTATAGGATACTTATGGTGTGCAAGTACCCCCTCATCTACCCAACTATACCACCAAGTTCAATCAATCTTCATGCATCAATATACCATGCTTTGATAGTTAGCAATTAGCCTTCTCCTAGGCTTTTAAAGGTTCTTTTGACTCTCAAAAGTAACACATGCTCCAAAAGTGAAATCTAATAGCTTAAAAGGTTTTTTTGAGGCATTTAACACTTTCTCATAATATTAGTTCCATTGGGTTTTCACCTAATTTGATAGTTTCTTTGGAAACTAGGGCTACTAGAATAGGCCTAATTAGCCCTCTCTCAGATTTGTAGGACCTCTAACTTCTTTTCCATACAAAATCATAACTACTAGTCTTCAAGATAATTTCTTCTTTTTCCCTATACTCAAGGATTTTGGAGGTCTTGGGCTGCAAAAAGGCTGTATAGTGTACTTTGCAAAAAATGAGGGTTTTAAGGGTTTCTAGGCTAAACCCTACTCCTAGCTTCACCAGAGCATATCCACAATGTTTAAAAGCCTCTCCCTCACATGGTAGAACCTTCTTATGTCCCTTAAGACTCCCTAAAAAGGGTAGGTCTTTATCCTTCACTATTTTCCTGTTGGAGCTTTCCAAAGGCTGCTTGAACCTAGCTGGATTCATGCTGAACTCACCTAGGGCATCAACAAACAATTGTTTATCTTTCTCCTCAAGGGCCCTGCATTTGGTGAAATGTACATTAGGGTCTCTACTCCCAAAATGCATGTTTCTATGGCAATCCCATGGTGGATAAGAAAGTTACAGGCCCATTAACATAAAGCCTTCCAAATTGGCAGAATTTGAACACATGGAGATATATACAAAAGAAGCTAACAAAATGTACAAGAATCTAAACTAATGAACAAATAAAAGAGTCTAAGAACAATATACAATGAAAAACTTCACAAACTCAATCAAACTCCACTGTATTCACATAAAATCAGTCATTACATTAACTGTTACACACTGAAAAACAATACCAATCTACTTGTTCCATACAAAACTACATGAAGATTTCTTGTCTAACCCGTACATTAGGGTTTTTTAGGCATTAATATGTTGTCCTTTTAGTGTATGTTCTATCTTTTGGATTTCATGTGTCTATTTTTTTAGTAAACCATTACAAAAGCAAAATATTACTAAAGTTGCTTGCAACTTTTTAGCAACTTTTAGTTGCTTGAACAATTTTGTACTTCAAGTCAAATAGACTATTTTGAGGCTTACCAAGAACTCATATGCTTCACCTAGCCACTACTCAATAACTTCTAAAACCATAGACCCCAACTAAACACTTTTCCAAAGTAAAGGACAAAACAAGCCTAAAGAGACAAACAGACCTCTAGGACTAACTCTTAGCCTAGACACAACACAAAATGGAGTCAAGCATCATAATGACTCTTATTGCTATTTACATGCATTTCACACCAAAATAATAAGGTGAGGGCCCTCATAGAGGTGCTCGTACACCATAATCACCTGGTTTTTATGTTGGGAAAGGAAAACAAGGATCTTGAGGAAGGAATGTTGTATGGTTAATTAGGTAATCGTGTTGGCAAAGAAGTCAATCTCAAAAATGGTAAATTCCCATGTTAGTAGTTGGAAGTCTGTATCATCAACTTTCTCTTCTCAGGAATCTAGGATTTTGAATAATTGGTCTTCAATTCAAATCCCATTTAAGGGAGTTCTAATTGGTAAGAAATATAAACAAGCCATTAGGAAGGATGTGAAATGGGAGCCTCCAGATAATGGCTTTGTTAAGTTAAATTTTGACAGTGCTTGTAAAGGGAATCCAGGGGTCTCGGGAGCTAGGTGGGTTCTACGAGATTGAGAAGGCCATATTATCCAAACAACCGGTGTTAGACTTCCTTGTGGGTCCAATACTTTGGTAGAATCCAGGGCTTTATTGTTGGGTTTTAGGGCGAAATCCATTTGGATATAAAGTAGATTCATTTTGAAGTTGATTCCCAACTAGTCACCTCAGCAGTATCCTTGGGTAGGTCTATGAATTGGGAGATTAATTATGTTCTAAGTGAAGTGCACAAATCCATTCCATTATTTGAGGAATATAAGATATCTCACTGCTACATAGAGGCAAATGGGCTTCCCAACTAGCTAGCAAATTTGGGAGTATTATTATGTCATGGTTTTTTTGAATGGGAACATAATCATCTAGTGTCTTCTCTCCGTACCAATAACAACTTGGCCAGATTCTCAAGGGAGTTATCCTCATGATTTGCTTGCACTTACGACAAATTGTGCCTTTGCAGTGAATTTCAAGTATGTTGGTAATTTGTTACTCTTGACACATGAGATCAATTTTATTTTTAGCGAAGGTGTCGAAGGAAGGCTTTGCATCTACTGAGGAGGTTCATTGTGCCATTCAGGGGTATCGACTTCGGCCTTCCATAGCATGGGTGGGAGGTCTTTTCTCTCCAGACCTATTGGACATGAAGATGGAGTATGTTAGGTGATGGACAACAATAGTTTTGTAGATGCCCATGTCACTATGGGGGCAAGGTTAGGCTGAGAATTTGATCGACTTTGTTATGAGGCATAATTTTGGGTAGTGGTAAGGGAATTTTTTTCAAGATGTTCTATATGGCCTTGTATGTCTATATTGTATATTTGGCCATCCTCCAACATAATATGTTTTTGGGGGTCTACTTCGGTTGCTAGTTGCTCAGGTTTAACTTTTTAGTTTATCTTGGCTGACCTCTTGGTTAAGCTCATTTTACATTTGTTTCTTCTCTGCTGTGAAGGGGGGTTTTCTTCCTTCTTCTTCCCCCCCAAAGCTTTTCCAAAGTAGTTATTTAAATAAAAGTATAATGGAAATGCCATTTTTATCAAAAAAATAAAATAAAAATGTAACAAGTAGCATTGTAGAGTCATTTGTAATTATTTTGAAAATGTTCCTCTACTCTAAAGAATATTATTGATCCAATTTTAGGTAATTTTTTTCAAAAGTACATAGATTTACTTTCCTCTTCATTGTGTAAATTTTTAATGTATTTAAGATAAAAATTAGTAAATTGTATTAGATTCTATTAGATCATTTATTTTTAATAGTGTGTATTGTATGTAGTTATGATTAAAATTATTAAACGATATAAGAGTTATTTATTATTAATTTTGGGTTAGAATAATAGATATAATTTAAATTTTATTTATATTTGTAAGAAGATTTTTTATTAAAAATTTAAATTTTGAATTATATTATTATTATGACTTGATGTTTTTTAATCAATAATTAGTTATGAATCTAAATTTACAATATTCAAATAAATTTGAAGATATTAAATAAAATAATAAAAAAACTTATTTCATTTGAACCATCTAGAAGTTTATCAAGCGAATGTATATATCCTTAGAATTACCACCATAATTCAAACCTATACAATTATAATTAACAACAAGTAGTGACACTTGTTTGTTGTTTATTTTGAAAAAATATCATACTTATTATTATAATTTAATATTTTTAAAAGTAAATGATTGTCATTTTGAATATTAAATGTAGATGATTTTGTTAATATACTCATGCTCTTATATTCCAATCCATGTTCCCGTCCTACAATACAATGCCTCTTTCTTTTAATGATACGACTTGAATAAATAATAATATAAGACAATGTATCATTGTATTCTAATTTTTAATTTGTTTGAAGCTTTTCTTTTTTCTAAATCTTGAATATTTTCACCACTATTCTATAATTTTGACTTGCTTATAATTTTATGACATTATTAAAAGTGTAAATATTTTATGACATAATTAGTTGTCAACTCGGGGGATAAGGCCCTCTTCTGGGTGGACTCATGGAATAGATATGCTCCAATCCATAGCTCCTTTAATTTTAATGAGACATGATCATTTTTGGAACATGTTTGGGGTACTAAGGTTAAAGACTACTTAGTTATTGGTTCAGCTGGATCAGAAGGATTCACCAAATGGAAAGATTTCTCTTCTTTACCATTCTCTCAATAGAAAAAGATAGAATTGAAAAAAATCTTGGACCACCGCCCTATATATTATAAAGAGGAGGGAAACAATTTGATTTGCATGGTAAGTAAGGATGGTAAATACTCAGTGAAGGAGGGATATCTATCCATTAGTAAGGGTGGCAATATGAAGGGGAGACTGCTATTCAAGTTCTGCTAGCATGACGATGTCCTTCCAAAAGTAGGGGCATTTTTATGGCTGGCACTTCATGATAGAATTTTGACTAGTTCTCAATTGAAAAGGTTGGGAATTGTAGATCACTTTAGGTGCGTGCTTTTTAAGGAGGAAATTGAAGATACAAATCATCTACTATTAAACTGCACCTTCTCCCAAACAGTTTGGAAATTGGCATTGAATAGACTTAATTGGCAAGGGCCATTGCCAATGTCATTATATCTGCTTCTAGAGCAATGACGTCTGATGTATAAGGATTCTTTCTTTGCAGGTATATGGAGGGTTATACTTGCTGTAGTATCTTGGAGCCTGTGGTGGGAAAGAAACAAGAGGATTTTTAGGGGGGTTTCTTCTTCAGTTGAGAATGTTTGTGGGGTAGTGGATAAATCAATTTCAAAAATGGTGAATGCATATGTCATGAGAGCTAAAACACTCTCCTCCTCTTTCTCATCATAGGATAATCAAATTCTAAATAAATGGAATCAAATCGCAATCCCATTCAAGGGGGTCTTGGTAGGGAAAGCCTTGAAACAAGATATGTGCAAGGACTGTAAGTGAATTCCTCTGGAATTAGGTTTTGTCAAATTAAACTTTGACGGGGCTTCGAAAGGTAACCTGGGTAGATCAGGTGCAGGATGGGTTCTGAGAGAAATGAATAAGAATATTCTCAATGCTTCTTATTGTAGGCTGCCTGATGGTACCAATAATTTGGCCGAAGCATGGGCCCTCAAACATGGTGTTTTTTCAGCTGTTCAGTTGGGAATTAAGAAAATTCATATTAAGGGTGACTACCAAGTTATCACTAACAACCTTATATCTAGAAAAATAGGTAATTGGAAACTTCAGTATGTCTTAAGAGAAGTTTGGAAGCTTCTTCCTAGATTTGATGAATACAAAACAAGTCATTGTTTTCGAGAAGCTAATCGGGTAGCAGAATGGCTATCTAATATAGGAGTCTCTTTAGAGGATGGAGAAATGGGGTGGAGGAGCAATCAGATTTCCAACTTAATGGAGGTATATCCTCCCCCAAATGAAATCAAACAGGAAATCATGACTACTTAATTGGCCTTCATTCAAGTGGAATGCCCTGTTGCGGGTCCCTATCCAATTATAAATTAAAGATTTCCTTTTAATCAAGACCAATAGGGGTGGATGTTACGATAAGGAGAATTGTAGGTGATCAAACATTTATGATATATTTCAGAATAACAAGGTTTTTTGCCATCAATGCTCAATCGCTTGTATTTTGTAAATTAGCAAAGATTGGGGGTTTTCTTTACCTGATTCTTTCCCTCATGAGCTCTTGAATCAGGTTTTAGTGTTGAAATAAATATAGCATCTCGACACTTTTACCAAAAATAAATAAAAAATATTTAATTAATAATTATTTTTTGGAAATTATAAAGTGTACCAAAATTGAAAATTATTTTTTTGAAAAGATGAAAATTTAGTTTTTCGATTTAAATTTAAAGTTAATTGAATATAATTGATTTGTATCAAGATATTTAATTAATTAATTTTTTTAAAATAAAAAATTGTGAATGGCTGAATGCTCCCCAACATTCACCAGAGTAATAGTAATACCAAGGGAGCCAGCATCTCCAGCCACCAACGAGGAACATGACACCCTAACCTGACTAGAAGGAGGGAGGGGCGGGACCATAGTAGACACAATGTGAATGAGAGGCAAAGAAACATCCTCTGCACTCCCATCAAAATCCAAAGCAATAGAGGAATGGCTGCTGGAGGGTAGAGGTGCGGTGGTAGTAGGAGCCCTAGATGCGGTAGCAAGAGATGCGATGAGAGCCATAGCTTTTAAGTATTTGTGTATGTTTTCTTAGTTGTTTTGAGCCCATGATGGCATTTTTGAGGTGTAGGACATTCAAAAGTGTAAAAAGGCCACAAAGTATCACTTGCTATTTTTAACAAGTCAACATATACGGGTATGTACAAAAATGAAAAAATAGCCTAGAGAGTAGAAAGGAAAAATGAAATGAATGACAAAAGAATCAACTCAATATCCTGTGCTGTTTAGGAGATATTAAAGTTTTTGAATTGAGAAAACTTTGTTATAAAGTTTTGGACTCAAAATTGAAGCTCTTAGAAGCCTTTTACAAGCTATAAAAGTGAAAAAAATGATCTTCAAATATTCTAGTATTGTAGATCTCTTCACCGAGCTTTCCACCAACATAATGTTAGAATCAGTTAGATACTCGAGTCAAAAGTTATGCCTCCCAAAAGTTGTGCTAGCAAAATTCAAAATTCAAACTTTAAATTTTCCTAGTCGGGAAAATGAATTGCTTGTACCTCTGCATCTAAAAAAAAAAGGGGAGTTATACTTTCTAGAACATTCTAAGGTGGTTATTTGTGCTAAATAAAGAGTAAATCAATTTTACAATAGAAAGCTTCAATAGAGTAGATTGTGACTCTAAATTGTAGAGTTTCTTACAGAGTTGATTTTGTTTGTAGTGAATTAAGCCCATGTGGCTACAACATTATAATTTCCATGTATGTCAAATTCCATTTTATTGAAGAAATTGAATGTAGTTGTTTTCCTTCCTACATTTTTCTATATTAGTATTTGTTGTTGTGCTACATGTGTGAGTGCTAGGTGGGGCAACCTTTCATCAAGTAGTATAAGAGTGGGAGTTCTTGAGCGTGTAAATAGATCATTGCATGTGAGACGATTTGCATCAAGACTTGTGGTTGTGGGTTTGTGAGCAAAGTGATTAGAATGGTTCTATGAAGAAACCATGGTGGTGGAAGAAATGTTCATGTAATAGAAGAGGGTTCTAGTGAAAGCCTTATAGAGACAAGTTAAAGCACTACAAGAGTTGTGCAGAGGGTTGGAGCCAAGAAAAAGAGATGAACGTAAATATGAGGTTGAAGAAAAATAGTTCGAAGCAGTAGATCTTGAACAAGTTAGATGTTAAAGGCCATCTCCAAGTTTAGAAAAAGGCAAAAGATTGAAGTTTTCATTTAATTTGAAAATATTAATCTAGAAGATTTAATTGATTAGATCAATAATATGGATGAATTATTTGAGTGCATAGAAGTGGAAGATCTTGAGATGGTCAAATTTGCAAAGACCAAGCTGAAAGGTCATGCTATTATTTGATGGAAGGAAATACTTGACTAGAAAAATATAGAAGAGGAAAATAAAATCTAATGAGATGAGATGGTGGAAAAGTTGAAGAGACAATTCACTTCCATTGATTGAGTTCTAATCATACTAGATGCAAGATTTGAAGCTAGAGATAAGTCTATCAAAGAATGCACAAAAGTGTTCTACAAGGGAACAACAAGCCATTCAAAGGCCAACAAGGAGAAGGTATCTTGTTATATAAATTGGTAGACACACAGTATATAAGAGGAGCTAAGTTTGGTTTGGTGAGAAATTTTAAGAATGCTTATTAGTTTTTCTTGAAGGTAGAGGAGAAGCTAAATATAATATTGGAAAGCAAGCAAAGAGGAAAGGGTTGTGATGGAAGGACTGGTAGAAGATGATATTGTGGATGAAATGAAGACCAAAAGAAGATTAAATAAGAAATAAAAAGACAAAAATAGAAAGTAGATAATGTTTACTATCCTTGTAATCAAAATAATGGTGACCAAAGGGGAAGAGGAAGGTTCAGATGAGGATATAGAAGAGGAGGCTTTCATGGAACTTGTTTACAATGTTGGGAAAACCATCAAGCATATGTGTGCCAACAACAGCAAGTAAGGACAAATAGAAGATCTAAAGATGATGTGTGAGTTGCACATGTTTAAGATGATGCCGAATTTGAGCATTTTGAAGATGTAGAAAGAGAATTTTTTGTCACAAGGAAAGTTGTTAAATGAGGAGAGATCTTCAATTTAGAGGAAGAGTTTATATTGCCTATGGAACACATGTGATGGTAAAGTTTGTAATCTTATCATTGATAGTTGTAGCACTAATAATTTTTTTTTAGAGATGGTAAACAAATATTTGTTGGAAAGGAGACATCCACATCCATATTGGATTGCATGATTATTGAAGGACTATAGAGCCTTGGTCAGTGCACAGTTTTTAGTGAAGCTCAATACTAGGAATCACTATGATGATGTATTGCATGATATAATGTCAATGGATGCTTTTCATATATAATTATAGAGGTCATGAAAAATTAGTCAATATACCAACACTTAATTTCTAGATAAAGAATGGAGTTGGCCACAAGTTGAAGCCCCTAGAAAGGAGGTAGGAGAAAAGGGTATGTAGTAGTGCAAAAACTTGTTTAGTTGATGGTATAATTTTTTAGGATGGTATGAAGTACATGCATATGTGCTATGCATTGAAAACTAAATTTTTTAATTAAATAAACAAAAAAACTAGGGTATTGACCCTTTACAATAAAGGCCCCCGGGGTTCAGAAACATAGGCCATAGCAAGCCACTTACAAAATAGGTCATATTCAATCACTTACAACACATAGACAAAAATTCAAACAATCCACATCAAGAGTGAGATGAAATTACACCCAAAACTTGAGTGTGAGTTTGAGAAGATGAATAAGCAAGACCTTTCCTTAACCGACTAACAACAACGAAATAAATACTAGCATCCAACAACCCAATATAAAGGGGAAGCAAGAGAGAAAACCTCCATAGAGGGCATATAAACACACAACAAGGTGGCAATAGGAAAAATATTTAAAAGGTGCAGAACATAAGCTATAACAAAAATAGTATAACTTGTGTTTACATGTGAGACTTGAAGCATACTTTCAACAAATGACACACTAACAATAAAATATGTAGTAGGAAGCACAACATGAGTTTTAAAAGGTGGCCCAGTCTATACATGACAAGCATGAGGTTCCATAAAAGAGACCAAGGGCATGTTGAGTCACATCAAAAGCAATATAAACAACATCATCATCCTTAGAAGAGTCAAAAAAATCAAAACCATTAATATTAACTCATCATTAATAGTATCCTTCCACCATGTAGTAAAGCCCTTGTGACGTTTGAAAGGATTATCCATAGCTAGGTGACCAATGGAGAAGCACTAATGACATTACAAGGAGAGGTACTCATAATCAAGAGGTTGAGTCCAAGGCTTATCCCCAACCATCGAAACCATATCTCTATGAAGGGGCTTGGAGATGTCAATATCCACTAGAATGTGCGCAAATGTGGAGTGTCCCATGAATGGAGTAGAATCACCAACCTTCAAAAAATGATAAATAGATCTTACAATGACCTTATAAAAAGAAGGCTCCCAAAAATGTAGAGGAAGATTTGAAAGTCTAACCCACCCATAATACATATTTAGTGGTTCAATAAGAGGAGTAGAGTGCTCTCTCAGAGCTAACACTTTCCCAACACCAAATATCTATTCTTAGAAGAGAAAAATGATGAAATAAAAAAATCTTTAGAAAATTATAAGAGTTTAATTGTACTCACCACAATAGGCCTCTAAGAATCTGATGCAGGAGCATCAATCTTGAAGTTTTGGGATGGTGATTTTTTTTAGTTTATGAAATTTTGTTTGTTTCCAAATTTGTATCATTAGTCAACAATCAATTTATGAAATCAGTTGACTGTGTACAGAAGAAAATTCTAACTTCCTGTCACTGGTGGAAAGGTAGTTTTATGAATCGTTTGTAGATAATTTTAGAAACCAACCAAGTTGATTTGTTGGAAGTTTGAAAGACCGATTATTTCCTAAGGATCGAACATGATTTCCAGAGGGGCTGGTGATCGAGGCTGGTGGGATGATCACGGGGACGATACCCATAGCCATAGCGCATAGGAATAGAATGAACAAAATGAGAAATGGGAGAAGTTTTATGTGGTCTGAGTCATCACAAACCGAATGGAGGAACGAGGAATGTGACTTCTTTGGGGGTCAGAAACTATATTTGACTGGTTCGTCAAGGATCAAATGTAATCTATAACTATCCAAGGTTTGGAATAATGATGGTTCTCTATTTGAGACAATAGATTCTGAAACTTGTGTCTCTATTCTGCGATTTTGGTGTCTCCATTGGAAGAATCTGTGATGAGTATTGTACTCTATGTGTTCTGTTTATGAGTTTTCAAATCTGGTTTTAGTTTTCCAGGTTATTTTACGTTTCATAAGAGTATCTTTGGATCGATTTGAGTTTCGCCAATAAATTATTCATTTCTTTCCACCTCTCTTCTCTGTGAGGACTTCTAATCTCTGTGTTGATTGTAAAGGCTGCCATCAGAATCCAATGTCAAATTGTGTAGACCAGGAATAGAATGCTACATATTAGAGAATCCACATTTTTGCCACATCTTGGTCGTAAATTACCTCTAGATATGATATGGCACAAAGAAGAGAACATAATTTATTCTTCAAAGGATTAGAAAAGAAAGATGAATATGCGTTTTAGTAGCTGCCCAAGTTCTGTCCTAAGAAAGTAGGCTTCTTGTCCTGAGAAAACACGATTGCCCTTGAGAAAACACCATTGCCCTTGATATAGATTACACACACACACCTTCCATATTGTCATGCTAAAAGAGCTATCCTTATACATAGATTAGTTTTAACATATTTGAAACTAGATGATCAACATGAATACCATTGAAAAAAAAAACACTACTCGACATATATCAAACCTATACATAAATGAATGTGAAATTATAGCTATTTGAAGAATTATGCGATGCCATCAGTTGGCTGTAGTTTTATTTGTGCCAATGATGCTCTACAAAAAAGATGAGTGCAATCTGTTGGCTTTTAAACTTGTTCCCACACGATGCCAGGTTTACACTATGATTCACAAACTGGTTATTCTTCACTCCAAAGTCTGACAAGGGAAAAAGTGCCAATTGATGAGGATAAAGAACATCCTCCTTCTACGTAGAGCTCCACATTCACTCAGGCAGGTATTGCCTCATCTACACACTCATGACTCTTCCTGAGTTGATGAACAAAAGGCCTATAGATGCATTATTATGGAATAGTTCTGAGACCCCTGTAGGTATCCTGTACCCCAATGAACCATGACCTCATGCAATAACCTGATCTACATGCAATGAGTTTGAGAACTAGAAAGAAACCTCCTACTACTACTACCAACATGAAGGGAAAGGATTTAAATGAAAGATTGATGTTGGGTTGAATGGACCCCTGAAGTACCCCAGGTCTCTCATAGACCAGTGCCTTATCCAATGGGTAGCAGAGTCAAATACCTCACTGTAATAGGGCTATGAAACAAGAAGACAACACACTCACCCTGATCAGATCACACATTACCAAACCACCTATGCACCCAGATATGCTATCACCTATCAAGAGAAAAGACCTAGGAACAGGCAATACATTAACTAGCATCCATTGGAAGACAAGCATGATGCATCTTTGATACCTCAACTCATACATATCTGAACACTAACTCTAAACCAATTATCCCTGCGAAGACAACTCCACTTGCAAACACTTAGGCAATGCAAACAAACAAATCAAACACCCTTGATGTATGATTAATGATTCAAAATTCAAATAGAGACAATCTGGAAGCAGAACAAATATATTGAAATCTAAGACATAAGACACCTGTTACAATTTCATTATATTCCCATAGCCAGAAAGGGATAGAGAGAACACCCTGTATGTAGAGAAGAAGGGAAATACATGGCAGGAAGAACATTCACGGAACCAGTCCCCACAACAGTGGAAGAAAGGAACCAAGACAAAGACAAAAACTCTACACTAAATACCACTAGCTGCCTTGGAAACCCATGACAGGTTGCAATAAGCTACGAACAGCTAGGGCATAGCCTTCACCCACCAAGCCAAGAAACGGCTAGAAAACCAGTCGCATCTCACCGAACAGGGTCAATTCTACATTCAATTCCATAGATTTGGTACCCCCTGTCCCTCAAAAATTCAAATTTGAATCTGTAACGATCACTTCCTCTCTTGGCACCTTCAAAGAAACAACGGCCCGCATTCAAACCACGACCAACTCATCAGCACCACAAATCCTCATTCACGGGCACCAAAAACTCAGTTACATGCACTCATGGTCACATGATCGCAAGGCACCTAGCTCACCCTTGCGATCATGCGAGAGAAGACTCCCAGCCGTGGTCAATAGTCAGTCCAAAACCCCTTGCAAAGTCTTTCGCCATATCATCCACAACCCCGCAACTGTGACAACCCTCCAAACCTGAACCTCCACAATGGCGATGTTCAAACCATTGTCGCATGATCACATAGCTTAGAAATGGGCTATACGAACATGTGACAAGCCACATGCCTCCACCTTGCTGCAACTGCCACCACCACTGCTAAGCAAGGCGGTTAGTCACATGATCGCATAACCCAGAAATAGGTTATGCGAACATGCGACAACCTATGAACACCATTCCTCGGCCCCGCAAACAACCACTAGGCCTTAGACCTGGGCCCACCTGCCATGTGTCACGCTGCTACTCGCTCGATCACCGCAAACATGGACCCCCACATATCTGGCGAACTGGCGACCAAAGAACTTCCACCAGTTTGCGAAATGCTTTGCACCTTTCGCTAAAAATCTAGCGACTCCGCGACCACTATTCGCCAAGTCGCTAGACAAACTAGAAAACCACCAAATCTTCTTGCGAATGCGGGACAAGACCACATTTTATCGGCACTGCCACCCTTTTATCCAAACTACCATAGAAACTGCCACATCACCCACATCTCTACATCTCTTGGGCCCACCGATGAAACACTACTGCACTCCCACGTGTCAACCGATCGCATGATCGCATAGCCAAAATACTAGGCTATGCGATCATGTGATAGCCAACCCAAAGCTGCCACATGTCACCTCTAGGACCACTGCCAAAGAAGCCACCAACTGTGAAGAACCGGAACCCACGTGGATAGATGGCAAGTAGTCGCATGATCGCATGTTAGAAAAGTCTAACATGCGGCCATGCGACGGCCAATTGGAACGTGCCATTTGTCCCCACTCTGACACCGATCCCATTTCACTGAGGCAACGCTGAAAACAAACAAGATCAATAGTAGGTGCATGATGGCATGGGGAAAGAATATTCCATGTGATCACATGCCAACCATTGATCTCCTTCCTCTGTTGTCTTGAAGAAATCGGCCCCACATCATCACACTTTCACACTAAGAAAAGAAGACTGCCAAGAAACCAAATAGAAACTGGGGCCCACCATTCCATGACCATGTGACTACCAGAAACTAACCACTTGCGTGATCGTGAGATGCTAGTAGATAACCGCTAGATATTTGGAGATCACGTGATTGAAGAGAAAAAGACCGCCCACCAGGTCGCTGAATGAAAGCCGATAACCGCCAAACACTCAGAGATCACGTGACTAACAGTCACCTAGTCATTGGATAGAAGATGTAACCACCCAAAGACCTAGAGAATCAGTGACAAGAAACTTTGAAGGACTAGGTCGAAAACACACAACATTTTCGACACAGAGAAAGACCGAAAACACAGAGAGTTTTCGACGTCAAAGGATAAGTGCACAAAAGTAGGAAGCACAGGGGGTCGAAAACAATGCAGGTTATCAGTAAAAGATCGAAAAAATCATGGAATTTCAAAAACACTATGGGTTTTCGACACTATGGCAAATTTTGAGATATTTCCAGTAGGCTTAGAAATTTGAATAATTTTTTGAGCTTGGTGAATTTGGAGATGCAATTTGGACTGATGCAAGGTGACACATTGAAGAACACAGGGCGAAGGGACACTCAAGAAAATTTGCAAGAAAATAGGCCATTTTCATAAGGTTTTGCAATGACAAGAAAATGGACTAGCACAATCTAATTTCTGAGCTATGCTAAGTGAGTGCAGATTAGAAAAGAAAGATGAATACGCATTTCAGTAGCTATCCACATGTTGAGACTCAGAAGCAGGCCCTTCCACATCATGGGTGGCCAAGTTCTATTATGAGAAAGAAGTCTTGTTGAGTGGTGGAGGTGAGAAAAAACCATTTCCATTTCTGATCTCACCACTAGATAACTATCCTGAAAAAATAGCCTCCTTCTTGGGTGGTGGTGGTGGTGAGCAGCATGCTAGGTTTCCACCATGACTGCCATTGCAGTTTGGAAATTTCGATAACTGTCCTAAAAAATAGCCTCCTTCTTCGGTGGTGGTGGTGGTGAGCAGCATGCTAGGTTTCCACCATGACTGCCCTTCCAGTTTGGACATTCAGATAATTGTCATGAAAAAATAGCCTCCTTCTTGGGTGGTGGTGGTGGTGAGCAGCATGCTAGGTTTCCACCATGACTGCCCTTGTAGTTTGGACATTCAGATAACTATCCTGACAAAATAGCCTCCTTCTTGGGGGGTGGTGGCGGTTTCTTGCAGCATGGTGGGTTTCCACCATTACTGTTATTGCAGTTTGGACAATTATCTAACTGCTGATCCATAGCTGTAAACTGATGTGCAGAGACATGGAGTAGAAACACAAACAAGACCACCATAAGCACTGCGCTGACTGTCAAGCCCATCATACTCCCCATCTTAAAGTCTGGGAGCCTGTGCTAAATCAAACGCATAGGAAAATCTCCTCGTTTCCACTGCATAATCGTCTGTTAGTGAAGATTGAGATGGAATACCATACTATGTAATGATCCATTTATAGAGGGAACCACAAATCTACAGGAATACTAGTAAATAGGTTTTTGTTCAAATTACGTATTCAAAGCCATGATGTAGAAGGAATGGTAAAATTCATGAAACTCTCCATTAAATGTTGAATTGACTGTGTACACATGAAACCCTAATCTTGAGTATTCAAGTCTGTATTCAAATTAATTTATTTGGTTTTAAAATAATGTTTTTAGTTGAAGTTATCTGTCATCTTAGACTTGCAAAAATATTTGAATACATATTTGGATTATATTTATTTTAAGAAGGATAGATATGTATTTGGCAATTTTTTATTAAATTAAAAGTATGTTTAATGTGGTGGAATTGGTTTAATGTTATAGGACTACTTCTTTCCAACAATTGTTATTAGTACTTGCCCATAGGCTAGCAAGTACTATTGCATCACTTTTTGCATTTCTTCCATTAAGTAGTGATTAAAACCAATTCTTTGCACCAATTATAATTTAGTATTTTCTTATTTTGTTAAAAATAACACATATTCTATAGTCTAATTATTAATTTTTTAAATTTATAATTTGTAAAAATTAGTTTTTGATGATATGATTGGCTAATACATTTGAGGTCTTATTACTGGAGTGAACCAATTAAAATGTACCACATTTGTTATTTATTGTACATGAAAATCGTGCATTCAAATAATACAATCTAATTTATATATCATCTGATTTTATTCGGTTTATGGTTTACAACTTTATAGATACCTATTAAGAGATTCATAAGTTTTTCCTTACATTAAAATAATATTTCTATTTTTGTTATATTATAAAATATTGAATATTTTTTGGATTTATTTTAATATATATTATATAAATTTAGATTTAATAGATTAACATTATAATATTGTTGAAAAAGAGTTATTTGGACTAAATACTTAATATTAAAATTAATTATAAGTAGAACTATTTTACAATTTAAATTAATTATAAATGATATTTTATAATTATTTATTAAATTAAAAAATATTATTAGAACTATAATTATAGTAATTTTATAATTTTTTATAATTAAATAATTAGTTTACATATAAATTAAAATTAAAATTAAACTTAGTTATAAATTATTATAATTAAAAATTTACTTTACATATAAATCAAAATTAAAATAAAATTTATTTATAAAACTAAAGGCAAGTACTTGGCCACTACGTGGCACTTGTTATCATGGCACTTTTTAAGCTATATAACAATAATATTTTTCTAATTATATTATTTTGTCATATAAAGAAAGAAATTAACTATATTATATCAAAATGTATTGCTATTTTCATAACATATATCCACAAAACAACTTTACTACTACATTTTGATATGATAAATTACTTGATCTTTGTATCTTTAATTTTACAACTTTACAACATAAATTTAATTTTGATTATATTTAAATATAAATTTATTTATTTGAAATAATACATTAAAAAATAGGTTTACTTTTCCTTTTAAAATGTAATGAGTACCATTGTGGAGAATTTTTTAATTATTTTGAAAATGTTCCTCTATTCTAAAGAAGATTATTCATCCAATTTTATATTTGTAATGTTTAGGATAAGTGCTAGACACTACTTATATTTGTAATTAACTTTTGTATGGTAAGTCATGCTTTTTTATATGTTTCATGAAACTACTTATGCTTCACTTAGAATTTTTTAACATATACATTATCAAAATAGATGTAAATAGTTGAAAGCATTTTAAGCTAAAGATTTTTAATAATTTTCAAACAAAATTACAATGCTTTAACACAAAATAATATAATATTTATTAAAATACATATATGTCTATTTAGTAATTAAAAATAATTTTTATTTTGTTTAAGTTAAGTAATAATAAATTAGTTTAATCAAAATGATATTATTTTTAAATTTAATTATTATAAACCTAATTTAAGTTTGTTATTCACTATTAGTTCTTTCCAATTTTATTTTTATTTATATTTAATTATAATATATGTTGGTATTGGATTTAGATAATTGTATTATTTTATAATAGTATAATTTGTAGGTAAATTAAAATAATTTTTAATTAAAAATTATGTATATCAACAATTTTCATTTTTGTGGTATAATAAGTTTAGATTTTATATAAGAATCTTAATTTACTTTTATTTCAAAAAAAATTGTAGAACAAAAATATAGAAAAGATTAATATTTATACAATTATTTTTTAATTTTAAATTAAAATTTTACAGTAAATATTATAATTATAATTTATTATTTTTTCCTTCTGTTAGGCCAATTTTCTGTCATAGTAAAAATCTTGTGAAATTGGCCTGTTCCATGCAATGTGTTTGTCAAGTGTCCTACCTCGTGCTCTTTATTGTTGTCACCTTGCTTCAGTCCAAATCACATTTCCTCTTTTGCCAAACCCAGAAAGATATTCAAAGTTTAAAGCCTGCTGGAAATTGTCAAAATTTTGCCACAGTGTCGAAAACCCACAGTGTTTTCAAAAATCCATGATGTTTTCAACCTTTGTGTTGTTTTCAACCTTGTGCTTCCTATTTTGTGCGCTTATCCTTTGGCATCGAAAACTCTCTGTGTTTTTGGTCTTTCTCTATGTCAAAAATGTTGTGTGTTTTCAACATTGGTCTTAACTCTGCAGGTGCAATGGATGGTGGGACCTGAATTTTCAAAGGCTCAGCAAGCCCTGACGATGTTAGAAGATGAACGGTGGGTTTAAGTTCACAAGAGATTTGTCAGACCTTTGCGATCTTACGCCGGCTGTTGATGTTACTTTTCTTAGGCGATAGTTCTTCGGTGGGTCCTATTTGCCAAGTGGTTTCTTATGTGCAACACTGTTCTGTGTTGGCGGGTTTTCATTCATCTGCGTGATGCTGAGTGGGCCCGGTGTTAGAGGGGTGATAGATGGCATATTCTTATTGGCTGTCGCATGGCCGCATGTCAGACTTTTCTGACATGCAATCATGTGACCGCTTGCCATCTATCCGCGTGGGGCCCGATGGTGGTTGTTGTTTGGTGTCCCAAAGGTGGTCATGTGGCAGCATGTGATTGGCTATCACATGATCGCATAGCCCAGTTTTTGGCTATGCGATCATGCGACCGCTTGCCAGGTGTCCTATTGGCTGGCGGGTGGTGGTGTTATCTTCATGCGGTGGTAGGTTGAGGTGGTCATGTGGTGGCTTTTGGTTGGCTGTTGCATGGTCGCATAGCCTAGTTTTTGGCTATGTGATCATGCGACCGGTCAACACGTGTCCATGGTGGTTGCAGTGGTGATTACGGTGATGGTTGCGGTGGCAGTCACAGTAGCGGTCTGCGGGTTGCTGCATGTTCGCATAGCCCATTTCTGGGCTATATGATCATGAGACAAGGTGCCACGTGTGCTGGGGCCCATCTACGACTATTTGGTGGGCTCGATGGTAGGTGAGGTCATGCCAATCTCTAATTGGTCCATGTTGGCGAGATGGTGGATTTGAATGCGGGCCTAGGTCAGGAATTTTCGGTGGTGACTTGACGGTCAGCGGGGTGCATGGTAGCGGCTTGTTGCATGTTCGCATGAGCCAGTTTTTCGGCTTGCGAAAATGTGACATAACCTTTTGTGGCCACAGTCTAGCATCGATAGTTATGCAGAATGCGAGGGGAAATGGTTGTCGCATGTTCGCATAACCCATTTCTGGGTTATGTGATCATGTGACCAGGCATAAATTGTTTCTCATTTCCTATGGCGGTGAGGTTGTGACAGCGTGATTGCATGACTGGAGGTGAACGGTTAAGGAATGTGATGCCCGTGAATTGCATGGTGACCATTGCAGATTCAAATTTGAATTTCTGAGAACTTCCAGTGACCAGAGAGTACCGAATTTATGGATTTTATTGTAGAAGTGACCCTATTCAGTGAGAAATGACTTGTTTGCTGGCTGTTTCTTGACTTGGTTCGTGAAGGCTATGCACTAGCTATCTGTAGCTTGTTGCAACCTGTTTGGGTTCCCATGGCAGCTAGTGGTATAAAGGGTTGAATTTTTAACTTTGTCTAGGTTCCTTTTTCCACAGTTGTGGGGACTGGTTCCATGAATGTTCTTCTGCAATGTATTTTCCTTCTTCTCTGCATATAGGGTGTTCCCTCTATCCTTTCTGGCTATGGGAATATAATGAAATTGTAACAGATGTCTTATGTATGAGATTGTAGCATACTTGTTCTTGTATTTAATTGTCTCCATTTGGGTTTTAGACTTATAGATTATAGCATTAAGGGTGCGTACTCTTTCTATTTGCATTTCCAGTGAGTGTCTGCAATAGAGTTGCTTTCGTAGAAGTAGCTAAGTCTAGGATTGGTGTTCAGATATGTATGGGCTGGGGTATCAAAGATGCATCATGCTTATCTTCCAGTGGATGCTAGTTAATGTATTACTTGTTCTTAGGTCTTCCTTTGGATAAGTGATAACATATTTGGGTGCACAGGTGGTTTGGTAATGTATGATTTGGTCAAGGTGAGTGTGTTGTCTTCTTGTTTCATAGCTCTATTGCAGTGAAGTATTTGACTCTACTGCCCATTGGATAAGGTACTGGTCTATGAGAGACTTAGGATACTTTAGGGGTCCATTCAACCCAACATCAAACATTGAAATGAAATCCTTTCCCTTCATGTTGGTAGTAGTAGTAGGAGGTCCCGTCTAGTTTTTAGACTCATTGTATGCAGAGTAGGTTGTTGCATAAGACTTGGTTTCATTGGGGTACAAGATACCTATAGGGGTCTGGAAACTATTCCACAATAATACATCTGCAAGCCTTTTGTTCATCAACTCAAGAAGAGTCATGAGTGGGCAGATGAGGCAATACCTGCCTGAGTGAATGTGGAGCTTGAAGTAGAAGGAGGATGTTCTTTATCCTCATCAATTAGCCCTTTTTCCCTTGTCAAACTTTGGAGTGAAGACTAACCAGTTTGTCAATCATAGTGTAAACCTAGCACCATGTGGAAACAAGTTTAAAGGCCAACACCTTCTATAATCTGTGATAAAAATATGTGTGAAATAGTATGTAATAAAAATGTGTTAAAAGGAAATAACGCTCCTATTTTCTCTTGACGCTAGGGTTTCTCTTTTGCGAAGGATGAATGCATCCAATGATGACTCTTTTATGAGTAAAGTTGGTGGACAAGGAAACAAGTATTCCCTTGACTTGCAAGATGATGGAATGGATGCAATAGTTCAAACCCGACGTGCAAGTGTTTATGTGCAGAACGATGGATGAGAAGTTTTCAGCGATGGATTCCTTGGTGATAGAATGTAGTGAAGTGATTTTAGGGGTTTCCAAATGGGGGGTACCTCATCAAATAGGTTGGAAAGTACTTTGAATGAATAAAATGATGGAAAGGGTACTAATGGTTTTTTGAAAAAATAACTGGTACTCTCAAGAGCAAAGGGCCCAATAAATAAAAAACCTATCTAGAAAAGAGGAGGGCAACTTGGGGTTAGCTGCAAGGATAATGGAGGCTTAGGGTTTGTAGCGAAGGTTCCCTCGTCACAAGGATGCCCAAATGGGTCTACTACTTTAGGAAGGGATAAATTGATGATGGAGGTAGTGGATGTGTTTGGTGCAATGACGCCCCAAAGGGAAGAGGCCAAAATAGTTGATCTAGCAGATGAGATTGAGAAGGAAGTAGACAACAATGTTGTTGTCTTCTCTAATCTTGGTCTAGTTGGATGGTTTTAGGGCATGTGGCCAAGTTTAGCCAACTCCACCAATGGATAACAATGAGCTAGGAGCCACTAATGAAGGGATATGTTCAATTATACCCATGTGCAAGGGGCTTCTTTATTGCAATTGTTGAAAATGCTAGGGATAGGATGAAGATTTTGCACGAGGGTCTCTAGAGTTGGAAGCATAAGATCCTCTAATGCTAAAGCCTTATCACCTAACCTTTTACCCTTTGGAAAAATTTGATAAGATATTACTCTGGTTAAGACTTTCGAATCTACCTTTATATTTCTGGTTTGATTCCTATTTGGAAGCTATTGTTGATTCTTTAGGAAATTTTTTAATGGTAGATGAGGAATCATCAAACCTCCTACATTCAAACTATGCATAGATTTTAGTGGAAATAAATATTGTTGATGGGCTCCCTGCATAAGTTAATCTCAAAACCTTAAAGAGAATTTTGGTACAACCTTTGGATTATGAGGGGTACCCTTTCATTATAGAAGATATTTTTAAATTGGGCATTTAGTGGACAAATGTGCCAAGAAGAGACATGATAAGATGGCCGAGTGACCCCACAATAGTGGGTTACACTTTTTTACACATGCTTATTTTTGCTGAAATAGCACATTTTTTATAAAATATGATGATTTAAGCCTTGAGAGATTCCATTTCAAGGAATTAATTACAAATGGTTATCTCAAACCCTCTTAGATAAAAAAAAAAATATTGAGATAACATCTATTCTCCTCATTCATACCTACAATGGAGTCTCCTTCGCACCTATTAAAATGATGATAAAAATTCACTTTGACTTTATCTTTGGGCAGATGAAATGAATCCATTTCAAAAAACTATCTATATAGTAAGTTACTACTAAGAAAAATATTTCCAATGACTATAATGTTGATATATATTTAGTTTATTATGAATTTGTATTTTGAGTTTTACTAAATATAGATATTTCACCATATGTCTACCTATATGTTTGATACTTAAGGAAAAATAGTAAACAAGAGAAAAAAATTTCTAAAAAATATCTATGCCCTACGTATTTAAATTCTCTTTCTATCCAAAAAAATAAAAATGAAATTGGACAAATGCATGACAAGTTATAAGGTATGTAAAAATTACAGTTTAGCCAACTTCAAACATTATAAGATATGAAATAATCATGATAATATTGTCAAACTAATTACATGACCTCCATATGGATGTTAAAAAACTAAATTTGAAAAAAGCACATTGATATCTATTTTAGAAAAAAAGTTATGCTCTACGAAAACAATGCAACTCTTTGAAAATGATGTTTTTAGCAACATACCAATTTTTGTTGGAGAAAGAAAATACCATTCAAATCAATTAAAAAATAAAAATAAAAAATATATTTAGAATCTAGATAGAAAATCCTAAAAGACTCTAATTTACTTCATTTTCTGATTTCAAACGGTTTAATGACAATATGCATCTAAATTTGAAAGTTTTTTTCAAACTGTAGAGTTAAGTGTTCGTTCAGGCAAAAAAGTGTAACCCACTATTGTGGGTTCACCCGGCCACATGGTGGAAGGATCTCTCACCAACATTACACAATGGAAAAAAGTGTAATCAATAAAAGAGTTTTCCTCGGGCGGTTAGTGGACAGAAGCCTCCTTAATTAGAGGCAACTAGGAATCTGGTTTCACAAGACATGCCTTCTCAATCAATTGCACAACCATTCACAGACAACATTGAGGTTGATATCACAAATTGTTAACAAAATAAGCTTATTTCTATGCCTAATGGTAGGGGTAAAAAAAATTAGTTGAATGTCAGGAGGAGGATATTTTTTTGTATAGTGATGGGTACATGAATGATGGAGGGTCTTTGGAATCTAACTTGACTGAATGGTAGGAGGAGGAAGCCATAGTGGAGGAAGTTTGGGTGACTATGAAGCGTAAAAAAGAAAAGAAAACACAAATATCATTTTATATGACCCTGCGATCACATAGGAAGGGAGATGCTAAATGCAAATCTTGATTATTTCTGACTATTCTAGATGTGTTGATAGATCTCTTTGATATTCAGTATTTATGGGTAGTGGGTTCCCTTATAGTTGTCATATTGATTTTTAGTATTTATGGGGATTTGGTTTCCTTATTATAGCCTTCCCTAAGCTCAACTAGGTTATATTTCTAGGTTAATTAATAAATATATCTATTACCAAGTGAAAAAAAAGTGTGAAAAAATACAATAAAAAATTGCAATTAAAAACTTGATGTAGTCATGCATTACAAACTTGATTTTTCTTTGGAAAAATTTTAACAAAACACTTCTACCAAAATCCTCCTCACATTTTGTGATGCAGGAGCATCCTAGGTGTAAGAGCAATCTTGCATCACCCAAAAATATTTTTGTTTTTGTATTCAATAAGGGCTATTTTGTGCAGAGCTGCTATTTATGGAAAGTTACTATTTTTGGTAATTTTTGTATGTGCTCAGAATGATCTGATTTCTTTCTTGGAGGTTCATTTTCGTCATATAAGTCTGCCAGTAAAGTTTCATTGCCAGATCAAGTGTATATTGGAAGATATTGAAGATTTTCTGTATTGGTAGCAGGGTACAGAAACTTTGAACTCAATTTTGAAGGCTTTAGAGGCCCCGGATGAGGTCAAAAATTTGGGTGATGGGCGCTTGTGTGGGTCAAGCCTGTAGAGCGCTTCGTGGCATTTCTGAAATGGGGTTATAATAGCTGATCGGGTCAACTGGTGATGACTTATGGTCTTCGGAAGTTGGGCCAACCGAAATGGCGGAAAATAATTTTCTTCAAAATTTTTGTTCGAGTTTCAAAGGTTATCTTGAGCCGACTATGATGTAATAAAATGTAAAATAAAATAATTCTAAGTTTGGTCGGCCTTATTGGCTAAAATTTTGGAACCTTCCCTGGCGGTGGAAAATTGCCTATATAAGGAAGGCTGTATTATTGTCTTAGGAGTTCAGAATAGTTCTGGGTAGTAGATCTGGGTATTGATTCAAGGCTTTGTCCTACAGAATATTGTAAGGGAATGCCCATGTGGCTTTGCATATTATAATTCTAAAAGTTTGTAATTCCACATTTGTGGAGATAATAAGAAGCCAATTTTCTGTTCTTGCATATTATTGTTGTTGTTTCTCTATTTCTCTTATGTGGTTGTGGTATTAAGGGGAGAACCCTTCATCAAGTGGTATCAGAGTAGGAGTTCTTGAGTGTGTAAATAGATCACCGACTATGAGGTAGTTTGCACCAAGACCGTGGCTAGGGTTTCAGCGCGCATCGCAAAAATATCTCCACGAAGGGAATGTGGCGGAAGAGCTGGTGTTGTAACACCTGAGGTTAGAGAGCTGCAAAGACAAGTGCGAGCATTACAAGAAGAGATTCATAGAGAAATGAATCTTAATGTCAGAGATGAAAGCGAGGATGAAGCCGAAGAAGAATATCAAGAAGGAGAAGCTGAAATTGTGAACCAGGAGGAAGAAAGACTTTTTCGGGCGATTTCCAAGATTGGGAAAAGACCTAAGATTGAGGTTCCTACATTTTCTGGAAATCTTAACCCAAAGGAATTGATCGACTGGATCAATGAATGTGAGAAATATTTTGAGTATGAAGATGTTGAGGATCCTGATAGGGTCAAATTTGCGAAGGCCAAACTGAAAGGTCATGCGAAGATCTGGTGGCAAGAAATTCAATTGGAGTAAAATAGAAGAGGGAAAGATAAAATCACAAGATGGGATCGGATGGTGGATAAATTGAAGCAATAGTTCATTCCTATTGATTATGAGCTTGATCTACTAAAGAAAATACAAAGTTTGAAGCAAGCAGGAAGATCTGTTCAGGAGTATACAGAGGAGTTCTATTGACTCCTCATCAGAACAGGCCATGCAGAAGCTGATAAGGAGAAAGTTGCCTGATACCTTAATGGGTTAAGGCCAAGCATTCAGGAGGAGTTGAATCTAGTTCGAATGAACAGTATTGAGGAGGCATACCAATTTGCCCTAAAAGTAGAGGAAAAGCTGAACAAGAAGTTTGAGAGAAAACAAAATGGAAGAGGTCACGGTGGACGATCTGGTGGATGGTCATATGGTGGCCGAAATGAAGATCTGAAAAAGAAGGATGAGGCCACTAACAGTCAGAATCAGCGTGGAAATAATTCCAATCACTTCCAGGATCAGAATAATAGAGATGAGAGAGGAAGAGGAAGAGGACAAGGATCTGGAAGAGGAGGCTTCCGTGGAACATGTTTTCACTGTGGAGAAGAAGGTCATAGGGCATTTGAATGTCCTCAGCGCCAAGGCAGAATAGAAAGGAGAAATGAAGGCTAGGCCAGAGTTGCACATGTAGATGAAGATGCCAGATCATCAAATTTTGAAGATGCTGAAAGAGGAGAAACGTTGATTAACAGAAGAGTCCTTTTGAGTGGTGAGAATGAACTTGAGCAAAGGAGGAGCCTGTTTCGCACCAGGTGCAAGTGTGAAGGTAAATGTTATGATGTGATCATTGATAGTGGAAGCACTGACAATTTGGTGTCAGAAGAGATGGTGATAAAGTTGAAGCTCAAGAGACAGAAACACCCACATCCATATCGAATTGCCTGGGTACAGGATGACCACAAGGTCATGGTCAATGAACAATGCCTAGTAAAGTTGAAGGTTGGCGGATACCAAGATGAGGTATTGTGTGATATCATATCTATAGATGCATGTCATATGTTGTTGGGTAGACCATGGCAGTTTGACAGATGTGTTGTACATGATGGTCATGCGAATACCTATTCCCTGACAAAGGATGGAGTGCAACATAAGCTAAAACCATTGAAGGAGACCGAAGAAAAGGTATGTGGTAATGCAAGGATAACTTTTGTTGATGGAAGAAATTTCCTAGATGGTATGAGGCATGAGCATGTATGTTTTGCTTTAATTCTAAAAGCTGGTAAAGAGGAAGTAGAAGATGTTCCTGTAGAAGTTGCAGATTTGTTGAATAAGTTTCAGGATATTGTATCCGATAACGTGCCTGATGGATTACCACCAGTCAGGAAGATTAGTCATCAGATGGACTTGATCCCAGGAGTGAGTTTGCCGAATAAGGTAGCACACAGAATGACACCTGCAGAAAGTGAGGAGTTGAACAGACAAGTACATGAACTATTACAGAAAGGATTGATCCATGAGAGTCTGAGTCCCTATGCTGTACCAACGGTATTAGCACCAAAGAAGAATGGAGAATGGAGGATGTGTACAGATTCTAGGGCAATAAACAAGATCACAATCAAGTACAGGTTTCCATTGCCACGAATGGATGATATTATGGACTGTTTGAGTGGAGCTGTGTATTTCTCAAAGATAGATCTGAAGAGTGGATATCATCAGATTCGGATCAGAGAAGGAGATGAATGGAAGACTGCCTTCAAGACAAAGGAAGGACTATATGAGTGGTTAGTCATGCCTTTTGGGCTAACCAATGCACCGAGCACTTTCATGCGGCTCATGAACGAGGTTCTGAAAGAATTTCTGGGTAAGCTTGTCATTGTTTACCTAGATGATATTTTGATTTTTAGCAAGACATTGGAGGAACATATGATGCATATTCGTATGGTGTTTGAGAATTTGAGAGATGAGAAATTGTTGATTAATTTGAAGAAGTGCAATTTTGTGAAGAAAGAGTTAGTGTATTTGGGATTTGTAGTTTCAGCAGAAGGTCTAAAAATGGACCCAGAGAAGGTACAGGCTATCCTTGAATGGCCTACTCCAAGGAGTGCTACTGAGGTAAGATCTTTTCATGGTCTAGCTAGCTTTTACAGAAAGTTTATCAAAAAAATTAGCAGTATTTGTGGACCCTTGACTGAAATAATGAGAGGGGATAGAAAAGAGTTTAAGTGGACTAATGGGGCAGAAAAGAGTTTTCAATTGTTGAAACAAAAAGTTACAGAACAACCTGTTTTAGCACTTTTAGATTTTAATAAGGTGTTTCAAGTAGATTGTGATGCTAGTGGTACTGCAATAGGAGCTGTTATGAGCCAAGAAGGTAAACCTGTTGCTTATTTCAGTGAGAAATTAAATGATGCCAAGAGAAAATATTCTATTTATGATCAGAAATTTTATGCTATAGTTCAGGCATTGAAAAAGTGGAGGCACTATCTGCTTCCTAAGGAGTTTATTTTGTATACTGATCATCAAGCTTTGCAATATTTGAATAGTCAAGGAAAATTGAATCAAAGGCATTTGAAGTGGGTTGAGTTTTTGCAGAGTTATACATTTGTTTTGAAACACAGGAGTGGAAAGTCTAATAGGGTTGCAGATGCTCTTAGCAGAAGGCAACTATTGTTGACAGAAATGTAGATTGAAGTGGTTGGGTTCAAGGAACTCAAGAATTTATATCCACAGGATCCTGATTTTGGTGAAGCTTGGAAAGCTTGTACAGAACCTATTACTCTAGACAGGATGAAATGGTTGGATTTCATCATCCAAGATGATATGCTATTCAGAGGGAGTCAGTTGTGCATTCCACAAAGTTCTATGAGGGAGAATCTCATTAAGGAGAAGCATAGCGGAGGATTAGCTGGACATTTTGGTTGTGATAAAACCCTTGGTTTGGTTAGTGAGAATTATTATTGGCCACAGTTGTAGCAAGATGTGAAAAAGTTTGTACAGAGTTGTTGAGTATGTCAGATGGTGAAGGGAATGAAGTAGAATACAGGGTTGTATCACCCATTACCTATACCAGAGAAGCCTTGGGAGGATATCAGCATGGACTTTGTTCTTGGTTTACCGAGGACACAGCGGGGACACGATTCAATTTTTCTGGTAGTTGACAGATTTTCAAAGATGGCACATTTTATTCCCTGCAAGAAGACTAATGATGTTGTTCATGTAGCAGAATTATTTTTCAGAGAAGTAGTGAGACTTCATGGTTTGCCAAAGACCATAGTTTCAGATCGGGACACTAAGTTTGTTGGATATTTCTAGCATACATTGTGGAAGAAGTTGAAGATAGATTTAAAGTTTAGTTCATCACATCATCCACAGACTGATGGAAAGATAGAGGTGGTGAATAGGAGTTTGGGAAATTTGCTGAGATGTTTGGTTGGAGATAAGCCAACAGGATGGGATTTGATTTTACCACAGGTAGAATTTGCATACAATAATTCTGTCAACAGGAGCACTGGTAAATCACCATTCCAGATTGTATATGGAAGTAGTCCAAGAAATGCATCTGAATTGAAGAAGATAGATAAAGGAGAAATAAGTAGTGCTAAAGCTGAGGATTTTGCAGGACACTTGAAGAACATCCATGAGGAGGTGAGGAAGCATATTACCAAGATAAATGCACAGTATAAGGCTAAGGTAGATGAGAAAAGGAGGTATAAGGAATTTCAGGTTGGTGATGAAGTCATGGTTCATTTGCGGAAGGAGCAGTTTCCAATTGGTACATATAACAAGCAGAAAATGAAGAAGTTTGGACCGTGTAGGATACTGAAGAAACATGATTCAGGAAATGCATATGAGGTAGAATTGCCTACTGGGCTAAATATTTCACCAGTGTTTAACATTTCAGATCTGACAGAGTATCATGAAGGAGGTGTTGAAGATGAGATCACAGCAGCACAGTGGAGTATTCCAGCAACTAGTTCAGACACTAAGGAGATCGAAGATACACTGGACAGTCGTGTTGGCAGAAGCACAAGGAATAGGACATATGAAGAATATTTGGTCAAGTGGAAAGGATGACCTGTTGAAGATTCATCGTGGCTGACAAAGGAGGAGGTTAGCCGTCTTGGTTTTCCTCTGCACACCTGAGTTGTAACAGGGTCACTTCTCAAATTACCCCAGGTGTCTGATGCAGGAGCATCCTAGGTGTAAGAGCAATCTTGCATCACCCAAAAATATTTCTATTTTTATATTCAATAAGGGCTATTTTGTGCAGAGCTGCTATTTATGAAAAGTTACTATTTTTGGTAATTTTCGTATGTGCTCAGAATGATCTGATTTCTTTCTTGGAGGTTCATTTTGGTCATATAAGTTTGCCAGTAAAGTTTCATTGCCAGATCAAGTGTATATTGGAAGATATTGAAGATTTTTGGTATTGGTAGTAGGGTACAGAAACTTTGAACTCAATTTTGAAGGCTTTAGAGGCCTCGGATGAGGTCAAAAATTTGGGTGACGGGCACTTGCGCGGGTCAAGCCTGTAGAGCTCTTCATGGTATTTTTGAAATGGGGTTATAATAGCCGATCGGGTCAACTGGTGATGACTTATGGTCTTCGGAAGTTGGGCCACCCGAAATGGCGCAAAATAATTTTCTTCAAAATTTTTGTTCGGGTTTCAAAGGTTATCTTGAGTTGACTATGATGTAATAAAATGTAAAATAAAATAATTCTAAGTTTGGTCGGCCTTATTGGCTAAAATTCTGGAACCTTCCCAAGCGGTGGAAAATTGCCTATATAAGGAAGGCTGTATTATTGTCTTAGGAGTTCAGAATAGTTCTGGGTAGTAGATCTGGGTATTGATTCGAGGCTTTGTCCTACAGAATATTGTAAGGGAATGCCCATGTGGCTTTGCATATTGTAATTCTGAAAGTTTGTAATTCCACATTTGTGGAGATAATAAGAAGCCAATTTTCTGTTCTTTCATATTATTGTTTTTGTTTCTCTATTTCTCTTATATGGTTGTGGTATTAAGGGGAGCACCCTTCATCATTTTGGTAGGAACTTAGGTACATTGCAGCCTTGTTATTTAACTTTTTAAGTGCAATAAGGTAAAGTGTTTAAGTTTTTTCAAAAGTACATAGCTTTACTTTCCTCTTCACTGTGTAAAATTTTAATGTATTTAAGATAAAAATTAGTACATGGTATTGGATTTTATTAGATCATTTATTTTTAATAGTGTGTATTGTATGTAGTTAAGATTAAAATTAGTAAATGGTATTAGCATTTATTAGAATTATTTATTGTTAATTTTGGGTTAGAATAATAGATATTATTTAAATTTTGTTTATATTTGTAAGAAGATTTATTTTTCCATTTTTCAATTTAAAATTATATTATGATTTTGAGTTGATGTATTTTAATCAATATTTAGTTATCAATCTAAATGTATAATACTCAAATAAATTTGAAGATGTTATATAAAATAGCAAAAAACTTGTTTCATTTGAACCATCTAGAAGTTTATCAAGGGAGTGTATCTATCCTTAGAATTACCAACTATAATTTAAACCTACAACTATAATTAATGAAAAGTACTAGTCACTACTTGGCACTTGTTTCTTATTTATTTTGAAAAATATTATTCTTATTATTATAATTTAACTTTTTTAAAAGTAAATGATTGCCAAATTGAAGATTAAATGTAGAAGATTTTGTTAATATACTCATGCTCTTATATTCAAATCCTTGTTCCCATCCTACAATACAATGCCTCTTTCTCCTAATGAGATAACTAGAATAACTAATAATACAAGACAATGTATCATTGTATTCTATTTTTTTAATTATTTGAAGCTTTTTTTCTAAATCGTGATTATTTTCACCACTATTCTATATTTGACACTGAAATGAATATTCTGAAAAAGAACTTCACTTTTAGACACATATTACTACAAATCCATTAAGAATTTGAAAATGATGTAAACTAGTATTTTTTTTATCATTTTCTTTCGAGTTTCTAACTATATTTTTAAAAAAAAATTGGAATTGATTTGTGTCCATTTTTCCTTCTCTTTCAAAAAGTCATTTATATGAAAAATCAACATTTTTAAAGAGTGACAGTCAGTTGTTTCACCATTATTTTTCTTTGAAAAATGATAATGACACAATTATTTCAAGGTTATAATTGTAACATCAGTACTTAGAGGATTCTATTTGTTTCATTCAATTTGGTTTAAAATTACTTGAGTATTCATGTCTCTATTGAAATTAATTTATTTGGTTTTAAAAAAATGTTTTTAGTTGAAGTTATTGTCATCCTAGACTTGCAAAAATATTAGAATAAATATCTAGATTATATTTATTTTAAGAAGGATAGATATGTATTTGGCAATTTTTTATTAAATTAAAAGTATGTTTAATTTGGTGGAATTGGTTTAATGTTATAGGACCACTTTTTTCTAACAATTGTTATTATCATGGCACTTTTTAAGCTATCTAATAATAATATTTTTCTAATCATATTATTTTGTCATATAAAGAAAGAAATTAACTATATTATATCAAAATTTATTGCTATTTTCAAAACATATATCCACAAAACAACTTTACTACTACATTTTGATATCATAAATTACTTGATCTTTGAATCTTTAATTTTACAACTTTACAACTTAAATTTAATTTTGATTATATTTAAATATAAATTTATTTGTTTGAAATAATACATTAAAAAATAGGTTTACTTTTCCTTTTAAAATGTAATGAGTACCATTGTGGAGCATTTTTAATTATTTTGAAAATGTTCCTCTACTCTAAAGAAGATTATTCATCCAATTTTATATTTGTAATGTTTAGTATAAGAGGTAGACACATTTGACATTTTTAGTTCTTGTTGGAGGCCTACAACTACTGGCATCAAATGAACTTAACTTTTGTATGGTAAGTCATGCTTTTTTACTTGTTTTACGAAACTACTTATGCTTCACTTAGAATTTTTTAACATATACATTATCAATATAGTTGTAAATAGTTGAAAGCATTTTAAGCTTAAGATTATTAATAATTTTCAAACAAAACCACAATGCTTTAACACAAAATAATATAATATTTATTAAAATATATATATGGCTATTTACTAATTAATAATAATTTTTATTTTGTTTAAGTTAAGTAATAATAAATTAGTTTAATAAAAATGATATTATTTTTAAATTTAATTATTATAAATCTAATTTAAGTTTGTTATTCATTATTAGTTCTTTCCAATTTTATCTATATTTATATTTAATTATAATATATTTTGGTATTGGATTTAGATAATTGTATTATTTTATAATAGTATAATTTGGAGGTAAATTAAAATAATTTTTAATTAAAAATTGCGTATATCAACAATTTTCATTTTTGTGGTATAATAAGTTTAGATTTTATATAAGATTCTTAATTTACTTTTATTTCAAAAAAAAATTGTACAATAAAAAATACAAAAGATTAATATTTATACAATTATTTTTTAATTTTAAATTAAAATTTTACTATAAATATTATAATTATAATTTATTATTTTTTCCTTCTATAATATGTGATAAAAATGTGTGAAATAGTACGTAATAAAAATTTGTGAAAAGGAAATGACGCTCCCATTTTCTCTTGATGCTAGGGTTTCTCTTGTGCGAAGGATGAATGCATCTGACGATGACTCTTTTATGAGTGGAGTTGGTGGATAGGGAAACAAGTATTCCCTTGACTTGCAAGATGATGGAGTGGATGTGATAGTTCAAACTCAACGTGCAAGTGTTTATGTGCAAAAGGATGGATGAGTGGTTTTCAGCAATGGATTCCTTGGTGATAGAATGTAGTGAAGTGATTTTAGGGGTTTTCAGATGGGGGGTACCTCATCGAATAGGTTGGAAAGGTCTTTGAATGAAGAAAATGGTGAAAATGGTATTAATGGTTGTGTGAAAAAATAACTATTACTCTCAAGAGAAAAGGGCCCAACAAATGAAAAACCTATCTAGAAATGAGGAGGGCAACTTGGGGTTAACTGCAAGGATAATGGAGGCTTAGGGTTTGTAGCGAAGGTTCCCTCTTCACATGGATGCCCAAATGGGTCCACTACTTTAGGAAGGGACAAATTGATGATGGAGGTAGTGGATGTGTTTGATGCAATGACGCCTCAAAGGGTAGAGCCCAAAATAGCTGATCTAGCAGATGAGATTGAGAAGGAAGTACACAACAATGTCATTGTCTTCTCTAATCTAGGTCTACTTGGAAGGTTTTACGACATGTGGCCAAGTTTAGGCGAACTCCACCAATGGATAACAATGAACTATGAGCCACTCACAAAGGGATATGTTCAACTATACCCATGTGCAAAGGGCTTCTTTATTGCAATTGTTGAAAATGCTAGGGATAGGAAGAAGATTTTGTATGAGGGTCTCTAGAGTTGGAAGCATAAGAATCCTCTAATGCTAAAGCCTTATCACCTGACCTTTTACCCTTTGGAAAATTGATAAGATATTAATCTAGGTAAGACTTCTGAATTTGCCTTTATATTTCTAGTTTGATTCTTGTTTGGAAGCTATTGTTGATTCTTTAGGAAATTTTTTAATGGTAGATGAGGAATCATCAAACCTGCTACATTCAAACTATGCATAGATTTTAGTGGAAATAAATATTGTTGATGGGCTCCCTGTATAAAGTAATCCCAAAACATTAAAGAGAATTTGGGTACAACCTTTGGATTATGAGGGGGTACCCTTTCATTGTAGAAGACATTTTTAAATTGGGCATTTAGTGGACAAATGTGCCAAGAAGAGACATGATAAGATGGATACATGGTGGAATGATCTCTCACCACCATTACACAATGGAAAAAAGGGTGATGAATAAAATATTTTTCCTTGAGTAGTTAGTGGAGAGAAGCCTCCTCAATTAGGGGTAACTCAGAATTTGGTTTCACAAGACATGCCTTCTCAATCAATTGCACAACCATTCATAGACAATGTTGAGGTTGATATCACTAATTGTTAACAAAATAAGGTTATTTCTATGCCTGATGGTATGGGTAAAAAAAATCTATTGAGTGTCAGGAGGAGGAGGATTTTTTTCTATATAGTGATGGGTACATGAATGATGGATGGTCTTTAGGATCTAACTTGACTGAATGGAAGGAGGAGGAAGCCATAGTGGAGGAGGTTTGGGTGACTATGAAGGGTAAAAAAGAAAATAAAACACAAATATCATTTGATATGACCTTGCGATCACATAGGAAGGGAGATGCTAAAAGCAAATCTTGATTATTTCTAACTATTCCAGATATGTTGATAGGTCTCTTTGATATTTAGTATTTCTAGGTAGTGGGTTCCCTTATAGTTGTCATATTGATTTTTATTATTTATGGGGAGTCGGATCCCTTATTGTATCCTTCCCTAAGCCCGACTAGGTTATCCTTCTAGGTTAATTAATAAATATATCTATTACCAAGAAAAAAAAAAGTGTGAAAAAATAAAATAAAAAATTGCAATTACAAACTTGATGTAGTCATGCATTACAAACTTGATCTTTCTCTGGAAAAATATTAACACTTAACACTTTTGCCAAAATCCTCCTAGCATTTTGGCAAGAACTTAGCTACATTACAGCCTCCTTATTTAACTTTTTAAGTGCAATAAGGTAACATGTTTAAGTTTTTTCAAAAGTACATAGCTTTACTTTCCTCTTCACTGTGTAAAATTTTAATGTATTTAAGATAAAAATTAGTATATGGTATTAGATTTTATTAGATCATTTATTTTTAATAGTTTGTATTGTATGTAGTTAAGATTAAAATTAGTAAATGGTATTAGCATTTATTAGAATTATTTATTGTTAATTTTGGGTTAGAATAATAGATATAATTTAAATTTTGGTTATATTTGTAAGAAGATTTATTTTTAAATTTTTAAATTTAAAATTATATTAAGATTTTGAGTTGAAGTATTTTAATCAACAATTAGTTATCAATCTAAATGTATAATACTCAAATAAATTTGAAGATGTTATATAAAATAGCAAAAAACTTATTTCATTTGAACCATCTAGAAGTTTATCAAGGGAATGTATCTATCCTTAGTATTCCCACTATAATTTAAACCTAAAATTATAATTAATGACAAGTACTAGCCACTACTTGACACTTTTTTCTTGTTTATTTTGAAAAATATTATACTTATTATTATAACTTAATATTTTTTAAAGAAAATGATTGCCAAATTGAAGATTAAATGTAAAAGATTTTGTTAATATACTCAAGCTCTTATATTCAAATCCTTGTTCCCATCATACAATACAATGCCTCTTTCTCTTAATGAGATAACTTGAATAACTGATAATACAAGACAATGTATCATTGTATTCTATTTTTTAATTTATTTGAAGATTTTTTTTTCTAGATTTAAGAGGAAGTTCAGAATTGAAGACCCCGTCAGGCTTAAGAAGAGTTCTTTATTAGATATTTTGTTCACATGGTGTAATAACCAAGCACTAGGGCAGCAAAGAGTCTACTGTAGGCTTGACATGGTCTATGCAGAAGAGTCTTTCTTCTCCATTGAGAAACATGATAGCAGGGCCGTTGCGTGTGTCTCCCCCATAAATATGTCAGATCACCACCCAATCTATGTAGTAGTATCCTTGGAATGTGATGATGGTATTTATCCTATTAAGAAAAACAATAGCTTTAAACTAAATACTTCGCTTCTCAAGGATGAAGACAATGATGAAGCTATTATAATGGTCACCAGTTTATGTAAACTTTGTAATTAGGGATTGAATCAAGTGGATAGGTGGAGCCACTTAGTGGATTCTTGGAGGAGTATTTACTAGATTAGAGGGAAGTAGAAGGATGGAAAGATGTTCCTCTTTGGGAAAAATTGATGGGGTCCATGAATTTGTCAGTTTTTGGTTCCAAATTGTTCTAGTCCATTTGGAAAGCATGCATTCAGGTCAGGGATCTTATCCTATTTAGGGGTGCTAGTGGTGGTCCTCCTACATACTCGGTGGTCGATAGATCAATTTGGTAGGGGGTGGAAGAAAACAACAAGCCTTTGGCATTAACTCAAAGCTGCTCTGCTAAGAATTGGGCTAAGTATGCTATCTCTACTATTCAAGATGTATTGATTGACAATCAGCTTGGGGATTGGGAGGAACTATCCAATAAGTACCATATCTCTAGCTCACAGAAAAAGACATATTCTATCCTTTCTAAGGCCGTGTGTTCTTTTTTTCCTGGAAAATGTATGACCACTAGTCAGTTCATGCAGTGGGTCAAATGGAAGGATGGTAGTGAATTCCACAAGATCTCTAATAAGCAGATTTATGATATGTTGAAAGATAAAAGTGACATTTTTGAGAGGGTCAACCTTGGTTGGGGGCTGGATTTCCCGGTATCTAAATGGAAAACCTTTTTCAACTTTTTTCGGCACTCCCCTAGTGAACCTAAGAAATCTTGTTTTTGGTGGCTTTTGCTCTTAAAGAAACTTTTTGTGGGTAACACCTTGCCCCATGATTTAGGAGAACCTATTTGGTGTGATTTTTGTTCTATCCCTAAGTCCTATGAGCATTTATTTTTTAACTGTGCATATGCCTGAAGTATATGGTCTATCTTTCTTGGGTCTTTGATTTACTGGAATTGTAGATTTGGACTGTCTTGGTCTAAAATTCTTGTCAGTTATGTTGAGTCTTTTGATTTTAAAATGAATTCTTTTTGGTCTACTGTTACTGTTATACACTAAGTTTGCACCCTTGTCTCAAGCTCTCGTAGTCTTGATAACCTAGTATAACATGGGAATCATCTCCAAGTTGTGGGACCTATGCTAATTGAGATGAGACCTCTGGGTTCTAGGCTGGTTCATCTTGGATAATCACCTTAATTTGCTTTTTGATAGGAAAATAAACTCTAAGGGGAAAAGGGATAGAAGGAATGCTTGAAAGGGAAATGACTAAAAGAAAACTATCCTACTAGGTGATACACCGAAAATAAGGGATTGAATCTTAGTATACAGGATGAAATCAGTGAACAAACTTAGGTCTAGGAGATCACAACTCACTAAACAGGCCTGCATAAATATTTCAGAGAAGGGTCTGCAATAGAAAGAGACTGTTCAGGGAAAGAGAGAAACTTTCACAAACAATAACATTCCTAAAAGTTTAGACACAATCTACAACTTGCAGACAAACATTCACCTCTGCAACTCGGCATAGGAATGAGACAAGATTGCTAAGGGGTTGTAGTATACCCACAAAATAATTCACATCAAATCATCCACAATAACACACAATAATTGCAGAAAGAGAGAGGGATCAGGAACCCTAAGATATCACTCAAAACATACATATACTTTAATTCAATAAGAGATAATTGTTACCCTTTTTTTTTTCTGGCTTATACAAATTTAGCTAAATCTCTCCCAAGGTCTCTATTTACCATGCACCTCAAAAAAGTTCATGGGTTTAGGTTTTGTGTCTTGGCCTCTGTAATTTGTTTTATCCTCTGGTCTGCAAAAAAAAAAATTCATAAAAGTAGCCGTTGTGGCAAAAAATCCTAAGTGACCCTAGCCTTCATTTTATTTTCAAGTTACTTTATCACCCACTTAAAGTCCTAAAAAACCCATGTGTGCTTTAATTCTCATTGGTCGGTCGCAGGTTCTCTAAGTTCTCTAGTGGTTACCCCATTTATTTGGTGATTCAGCGACTACATTGGTTCTCTTAGTCACCAAATGTTTGGCGGTTAAGTCTTAACATCCCGTGACCCAGTGAAACAACGTGCCTTTCCTTAGTCACATGTTCACTTAATGTCCAGAGGTCATTCTTTGCGAGGGTCCTAGTCAGGAGGATCCAACAGTTGTCATGAGTTCACGAAGGATTCTTCTGACACTTGCAATTTCATGATAGCCATTGATCTTCCCTTTTGTACAGTGATACAGTGTGTTAGTGGGTTTGATGCCACATCATCCTATGTGGAAGCTCTTGATTGGTCGAGAGATGATGATTTGTAAAGAATGTTAGAGAAGGCCTAGCCAACGTGCTTCCTTTTGATCCAATGGTTGGCACATGATCTCATGCGTTGTGTCAGAGCCATGAGATTATGCACCCACCATCGATCTTACTCCATTGTCAGAGCCTTTGGAGGTGGGTCCTTTCTTGTTGATGTACTCACTGATGATTTTAGTTGTCGTGTGCTGATAGAGATTTCCAAGTGGACCCATGTGTCAGTGGGGTCCCAGTGTAAAGGTGATCTACGACTGGCACATGATCGGAAGGAATATTTGAAGGCCATAAGATCATGCACCCACTATTAGATTAGAATCTCAGTTTGAGTGGGTTCATTGTCAAAGCTTGCCGAGGTGTTTGCTGATGGAGTGACCGGAGAAAATAAAAGAATGCCAAGTGGCATAAATGGGCCCAAGGTTAGTAAAGTATCAAGCGACTCAATAAATGAAGGATTTCTCTTGTTTGCTTAATGAAACTAGGGTAAGATAAAAGACTCAGCAATTCCATGAAAAGCCTTGTTTGCTGAATCACTTAACCAGACCAAGCTTAAGAGAAGGATTTCGCGAATGAGAAAAAGGTCTTTGGTCCCGTGGTCACAGAATGACTTAAAGGAAGAAGAGCTCGAGGTGGGTCCAAATATGCTGACATGATGATTTTCTCACTTCTCATTGGCCGCTGACTCCCATGGTGGTTTTGACTTGTCAAAAGGGTTTTAAAGTTGTTTTTCAAGAGTAATTTGGGTCGTTCATCCCTTGGGAAACAAAGGATATTGACAGTCGCATTTTAAAATGACCAGCTAGCTGTTAGTTTTCAAATTTAAATATGTCTAAGAAGGTTTTTTGCCAGTATTTGATTTGCAAGCCGCAAGTGGTGAGGTAGCTCAGAGAACTTATGTCTCCAAGACATTTGCAGTTAAAGGAAGATGATAAGGAGGTCTAGGCGGCCATCATGGGTCATTTCTTCTCTCAAAAAGGTATTGGTTATGCATTCATGGCAAGACTTTGTGTAGGAAAGTGGATGAATCCAGGTTGCTTATCTGTAGGTTGATGTAGTATAGGGATGGGCACGCAAAGATGAATATCTGATCAATTGAGATATTTGCAGAAATAACATTTATGATCAGACTTGATATATGTAGGGTTTTTTATTCTATTGAAAATCTTGTAACCCTAGTTAGGTTTTTGACTCCTACCTACATGTAGTTGAGTATGTATATATTGTATTTTTGGATCTTTTGAGCTTAGAGTTGGACAATTGTAGAAGAAATTCATCTTTTCTTAAGGGTCATTTGTGGTATCATTTCTACCCTTTGGCTTGTATAGTTGTAAATCTTTCATTGATTATTAAAACATTGCATAGGTATTTTGTGATAGTTCTTCATGTCCCTATGCTTCCTTGTTTGGATCATCTCTTATTAGATTAAAGTGCATGATGTTTTCAGTGATATTTTAGGGTTCCTGATCCCTCTTATTTTCTGTAACTGTGTGTATTATTGTGTTTGATCTGATTTAGATGTTTTTGTGGGTATACTTCAGCCCCCTAACAGTCTTGTCTCAATCCTACACCAAGTTGCAGAAGTGAATGTCTGCTTGGAGGTCATAAGTTCTATCTTATGTTTAGGCCCTCCTATGAAACACTTATGTAAGCCTATTTAGTAAGTTGTGACCTACTAGACCTAAGCCTTTCATTGATTCCATTCCTCTATACTAAGATCCAAACCCTAATTTCAGTGTATCACCTAGTAGGTAGTTTGCTTTCAGTCATTTCCTTTCTAAGCATTCCTTCTATCCCTTTCCCTCAAAAAGTTTACTTATCCTATCTAGAAGCAAATTAAGGTGATTATCCAAGAGGAACCAGCCTAGAACTTGGAGGTCTCATCTTAGTTAGCATAGGTCCCACACCTGGAGATGATTCCCATGTTATACTAGGTTATCAAGACTATGAGAGCTTGAGACAAGGGTGCAAAGTTAGTGTATAACAATAATTCAAACAAGGAATCATAGGGACATGAAGAATTGTCACAAAATACCTCTACAATGTTTGAATTATCAATGAAAGAATACAACTGTAGAAGCCAGAGGGCAGAGAAAATACCACAGATAACTCTTAAGAAAGATGAATTCCTTTTTACAATTGTCTAGCTCTCTGAGCTCTGAAAGCTCCAAAATTTAATATATACACCTCCTTTTTTGCACACAGGTAGGAGTTAAAACCTATCTAGGGTTACAAAGATTTTACAATAGAATAATATCAAACCATAACTCAAACAAATCTGATCATGAATATATTGCTGCAACATCGTGGCTAATTAGATATTTATTTACGTGCCCATCCTTGTACTACATCAACCCACAGATAAGCAACCTAGACTCATCAACCTTCCTGCACAAAAGTCTTGCCATGAATCCTACAAATGGTACTTCTCAGGGACAAGAATTGACCCATGATGGCTGCCTAGACTTCCTCATCATCCTCTTCAACTGCAAATGTCCTAAAGACATAAATTTCTAGCTACCTTCTACAGCTGTAGCTTGCTGGATCAATCGCTGGCAGAAAACTCACTTAGAACTATTTGAATTTGAATTATAACAGCTAGGCAGTCATTTTAAAATGTGTCTATCAATATCTAGTGTTTCCTGGTAGATCAATGGCCTAGATCATTCGACAACAGTTATAAGACCTTTTTGAAAAGTCCTTGGCCCACCTCGGCATACTACAGCTAATGAAACTTTAACACATTAGCATATTACTAGCTTGGACCCACTTTGACCTTCCTCCTTTAAGTCACTCGATGAATGCATGACTAAAGATCTTTATGTAAGTCACAAAGAACCTCAGCTTAAACTTAGTCTAATCAAGTGATTTAGTGAACAAGGCATTTCGCTGAATCACTGAGTCTTTCTTTGACCCATGGTTAAACTTAGCGAACAAGAGAAATCCTTCATTTGTAGAGTTGCTTAATACCTTCTAACCCTGGGCCCATTTTGTTATCTATCAATCTTTTATTCATTCTAGCCACTCCATCAGCAAACACCTCAACAACCCTCTGACATCGGACCCACTGCAATCGAGATTCCAAATGAATGGTGGGTGCATGATCTCATGATCACTGAATATTCTCTCAGATCATGCACCAATCGTAGATCCATTTAAGCCAGGACCCTTTTGAAAAATAGACCCACTTGGAACCTCATCAGCACTTGGCAACCAATCACAGGCAAGCACATCAGTGATACACGGCAGTGGACCCACTTGATTTTCTCTTTACTTCGACCAATCAAAAGATGGCATGTCATCCTAACTAGCATTGGACCCACCTAACAAAGGCTGAACACCTGGCAAAATGGATGATCAGTGCATGATTGCATACCCTCAAAAGATTCCTTCAGCACATGCGCTAGCCGTCGATCTCTTTCCTTTCTGACATCTCTACTGATACTTTGACATGGTCCCACTAACACATCCTAGTGATTGCTATGTGGACTAATCATATGTGAGCATATTAGAAAACAAGGACCCACTTGACAAGGCTCTGATAGAAAAGCAAGATCGACAGTCAGTGCATAGTCTCATGTGTCAAAAAATTCCTTGCACCTTTATGCCAACCGTTAGATAAAAAAGGAAACTGACAACTGGGCCTGCTGACAACATACAAGTCTTCATCTCTCGACCAATAAAAAACCTCCAGGTTGGACAACATGGCAATGGACCCACACAAGGTTTGAAGTGTTGAGTAAAATGGAAGATCAATGGCTATCGTGAGATCACAAGCCTCTAACAGACCCTTCGTGAACTCATGAAAACTATCAGATCTTATCTAACTAGGACCCCACATAAAAGACCACCTAACACTTAGCGATCTTGCAACTGAAGAAAAGTTAAACCATTCACCGAATCACTAACCATTTAGATTTGACCACCAAATATTATGTGACTAAGAGGATTACTACAGTCGCTAAGTCGCCAAGAGGAAAAGATGACCACTAGAGAAATAAGAGAACTAGCGACTGACCAATCAAATTAAAGTGCACATGCTAAATTCAGGGACTTAAGTGGCTGAAAAAGTAATAGCCAAATAGAATGAAGGCTAGGATTTGCAAGGTTTTTTTTGGTATAACGACTACTTTTTCAAATTTTAAACATGAAGACCAAAGGCTAAAACAAATTACAGAGGCCACGAAACAAGACCTAAAGCCATGAAATTTTCAAGGATGCTTGGCAAGGTAAAAACAGAGACTCCTGAATGGATTTTAGCCAAATTTGCATGGACAGGAACATTAGAGAAACACTTACATGTGAAATTCTCTGGTTTTTATGGAAAGAGTAGAATAGTGAGATATTTCAGAAGAGGAGACAACTTATTGAGTTCGGATGTAAACTCACACATTTTCACATCATGTCACAGATTGTTGCTTCCTTAGAGATCTCTAGGGATAGGTTTATGATCCTTATGAGAGAAGGCCAACTGTTGATCCACAAAGACGACATTGTTTCTTGCCAATACTTCTCCATGCACAAAGATATGCTTTGGTAGAGGGAGCTTGACAGTCTTAACTAGTTCATCAAATATATGCAGCTTGAAGATAGAAGGATGCCAGGACCTGATACACAATGTTAGCGTGGGAAATTCCTCTTTTTTATTCTTGACCAGTTTGTAGTGTAGCAGATACTCAAAGGATTACAATCCTCTTTTTGTATTAACAAGCATCAGTTGTATTTAATGTCTATTATCAGACCTTAAAAGATGTTATATATGTAATGATCTGACTTAGTCTTAAGGTTTTGATCAAATAGAAATATTGTACACCGAGAACTCTTATGTATTCAATTTTTCAACTATGTTAATACAAAAAAAAATTTGATTATTTTCATCACTATTCTATAATTTTGACTTGCTTAGAATTTCATGACATAATTAAAAGTGTAAATGTTTTACGACATAATGGGTGGTCCCACAAAAGTGTTTCCCACTTTTTGGCCAACTTTGACACTGAAATGAATATTCTAAAAAAAAACTTCACTTTTAGACACATATTACTACAAATCCGTTAAGGATTTGAAAATGATGTAAACTAGTATTTTTTATCATTTTATTTCTAGTTTCTAAATATATTTTTAAAAAAAATTGGAATTGATTTGTCTCCATTTTTCCTTCTCTTTCGAAAATTCGTTTATATGAAAAATCAACATTTTTAAAGAGTGACAGTCAGTTGTTTCAACATAATTTTTCTTTGAAAAATGATAATGAGACAATTATTTCAAGGTTATAATTGTAACATCAATACTTAGAGGATTATGTTGGTTTCATTCAATTTGGTTTGAAATTTTATATTTTATTGAGTTATGAAGTGACATTAACTGTAATTTAGACATAGGTTTCTTTGGTTCAATATAAATTGATTTTTATAGATCAAAATTTAATTTTTATTTTTTTGATAGAAAGGTAACACAAATACCTATTGGATATATATTTTTCAAAAAAAATTTCTCTATGTTTCTCAAAGCGTGAAACAAAGAGGTTGTGAAATGGTCAGACAACCTATATTTAATAAAACTAAAAATATAAAGTCACGATAAACAAAATGTATACTAAAAGTATAGTCATTGGAAAGCTTGTTCAAAGTAACAAAATATGTCTCATAATATAGTCTTATTTGGCCATTGATTGAGCCCTCATAAGGGCCTTTTTTGGGCCTTTGAATGAACACCTCTTCGAAAAAAGGGGTCCATAGGCCTTCACAAAAAGGGGAGTACAATCGAGCACCCCTTGGAAAAATCTAGTGAATTTTCCCATGGTGCATTTTTACCAAGGGGGGTTCGTTCGAACCCCGTTGACCATTTTTTTTGTATTTTTTGTTTTGTTGTAAATAAATGAGTTTTTTTGTGTTTTTAAAATAATTAGTTCATTTTTACTCGTTGTTTTATAATAGAAACGTCAAAACAAATTTTTTTATAAGGGAAGAAAGTTTATTGTATCTTGCAATTTTTTCAAAGAAATTTTTTTGAAGAACAAATATGAGAAACAAAAATGGAAGGCTAACTAAATCTGTAAGAAGAAGGTCACCTAGTAGAGAATAGAAAAATCATGAAGCATTATTGACATATTATTATAGAACTAAAAAAGGTACTCATTTGTAAATAGACATGGGTGAGTTTTATGTCTCCATTTATATTTTTATTTAATTTGATTCATTTTCCTGTGTGTAGCTTGCAATCAACAATTACAAGATGAAGACAAAGCTCATGTATGAGGATCAAACCAAGTTGAACAAATATATGTTGGAGAGGATTAAGGATCAGTCCCTATAGAAGCTCAAATAATGGAAGTTGGCGAATGGTCAGGATTAGTTTCTCCTATTGGTATGGATGAACACATAAAACTAGCTCAAACTATAAAGAAAAAAATCAATTATAGAAAATTAGATCATTTACTTGCAATGGACATGGAGAAATTAAGATCACTTGCTGATTTTAAACCCTTAGCATTTCTAAGAAGAGGTATTTGAATAAGATAGAAAGATAAATAGTGAATAAATTTGATAATCTTGAAACACTTGAACAAGCCCAATTTCTTTCTCTTGTTCTTATAGAATAAAAATTTCAAGAGCCGTTAAAATTGTTGGGTGCAGACGCAACATCAAAAAAGAGAAAAACTTCTAACATGCAACGTGATATTATTGAAAATGTTAAGAAATGTTTGAGATATGTAGGGAAGAAATCTCAAACTAAAGACAATTGTATTACAAAAATATTTATGTTGACATCCATTATTGGTAACACTATACCCTGAAATAGACAAATATCTTTCGTTTCATCTCATATTGGTTTTAGTAGGAAAACACTATAAAAATATGTTAAGAGAAGAATGATTTTGGATGATAACACATTGGAAGGAAATTGGGAAATTATGTGTAGATCTCCTCATTTTGATAGGATTGAGGAGGGAAATAGGAATTTGGTCATATCATTTTGGAATGATAATACCCGTCCTTCACCAAACACTAGAGATGTTATCAGACACAGGGTTAGAGCTAATGAATATGAACATCATATTGGACACAACACAACATGAAATGTATGTATTATTTTGTAGTTCAAATCCTAATATAAAGATTAGGCAAACATTGTTTAAAATATTGAAGCCATGTTTTTGATAGATAAAAGTAGCAACAGGGTACTGGCCAGTAGTACAGAGGACAAGAAGCACATTAATAGCATATTAATAGCACTAGTCTAGATCAATTTATTAGTAGTTTAATAATAGAATAAACAAGGTCTAATCTGCCTCTATAAAAAACAAACATCAGAGTTCTTTTAAAAAAGATCAAACCAGAGTATCTTAAGTAAGAAGTAGCAACTAAATTAACAATATCATTCCACATAGGGCTAGACCATGAACTTGGAGGATTAACCTTAAAATAGGAAACCAACAAAGGGAACTTAGGGCCAATCCTAAACAAAAATAAAAACCTCGTAATAGGAACAGTAGCTAGGATCTCCCACCCAAATGTTTAGACATCATAGTCATGGCCCACTCTTCCTACAAGAACATGAAGAGGTCTTTATTATCCTCGTTGGCCTCCAGTTTTCCACCTACCAGTTTTTCTTGCATAGTGCATAGGGTCATAGTTGAAGCATGCATGACCTTAAGAGAAAACTTGTTAGTCATCAAAATGTGGTTCTTGAGTTCCTCCAAGTCCTATTTGATGCCTGCTATCTCATTCTCAAAATCAAAGAACTTCAGCTTGAGGGTACCCTTAAATCTATCATTTCCATCTAGAGACACAAAATTGTGCTCGGTAGTTGGGGACTTAGTCTGAAGATCAAGAGGGGAGGCCAGGGGTGGGGTAGTGCTATGGAGAGCCTCCATGTTTTGCTAGGGGTTGGGAGGGGGAGTGGTGCCAGTCTTGTTTGGACTCAGGTGGGCATCAGAAGAGCCTTCAATTGACTCAATGGACTAAGAGTATTTTTTTAGAAAGGGACTTCTCCATCGAAGTAATTTCCTTGATTCTAGTTTTGCACTACTCCTTAGCAATTATAGTAGATCGGTGGTGACTAGAGCTACCTAAGTCCAACTCCAACTTCACCTGGCTATTCAAGACCCTCCATTTTTTGGGCTTTCTTTCAATCTCAGGGGTACTATCAGACTCCTTCAAATATTTAGTATCTAGGGCCTTAGAGACATGGGATTCTTCAAGCTCCTCCCCACTTTTGAAAGGGTTTTTCACACACCTTTTGTGACTTTTATCATCTTTAGGGACAAGATCCACCTTATAAATTTCACGGATGGATTAGGAGGTGGAATGAGTTGGGTTGCTGATTTTCAAAGGGGAGTCCTCATGGGAGACCTCTTGAATAATAAGGGGTGCTTGGGGTGGAGGGTAGATGACCTTGTGGAATTGATAGAGGTAGAGCAGGAGACCCTGATGGAGAATAGGGGTCAGTTTTTCAAGGTTTTCCCTAATATCCAAGATATTGCTTTCAATGGAATGAAGGAGGTAAAAGGGAATGGAGATGAGGTCCTTATTTCTGATGTGATTGAGAAAATGTAAATGCTAATAGTAGAAAACTATAAATTTACCTTCTAGGATGAAATATTTCATCACAATGAGGCACAGCTTGGGCCAGAAATCCAGAAGCTGCTCGTGGTTGAAACCCCCCAACTTATTAATAGGATTCTCCCCAGCTCTAAAGAATTGGCTAAGACTGGTAGGGTCTGATGTCCTACTAGTTTTTTTATACTTTCTTCCTTCCATAGAGAGCCTCGTCACCTTAGCAATGACCTCCTCATTAATCTGGAAATAGATGCCCCCAATAGAGACCTTCCTGTTATTCCAGGATGAGATGAACTACTTGGAGATTTTCTCATCATGTCCTCCTTTCATGCACTCCATGAAACTCTAGCTACCACTCTCTTTATAGTAGTGGGTCACCAGAGGCTCAGAGGTGAAAGCCTCATCAATCTTATCTAGTTCAATATGTAAAGTATTCCCTCCCATGTCGATCATCTCCTTACCCTTCACTAGAATTTCCTAAGAATCAAAGGGCCAAGCTTTCTGAAAGAGACTATTAAACCAATTGTTCTGAATAAGCCATTTCAAGAAAAAATTATACTCAAAAGGCTGGCCTTGGGTGGTTTTTTGAGAGTCAAGCTTCGTACGGTGAAATCCAACAAATCTCTAGGAACCATAATTAGCAGTTATACCATAGCTATACTTAGTGTCCTTATTAGCCAAGAAAACCTACTAATGAAGATAGCTAACTCTCCACATGTATACGCATGAGAGGTAATTATGGTGCTTTATGGGGTTTTGGGCATTGTTATTCATGATCAAACAAATTTTCAACTTGCACTGACACATAGTCCAGGTAGGGCCTTTAGCGAGGATGACAACTTGGCTCATTTTAAATTTTAGTGATACCATTTATTTCCTCTCCAATCAGTTGCTGATTCACCATAGGTAGTTCACTAACCACCTTCCAATTACTTAGTTTGGTTTTCTTGAGACCAATAGTAGCCATCGAATCCACCACCACATTTCTCTCTCTGTACATGCAGAATATCTTACATTGGAGATTTTTGAGGACCTCCCAGATTTCTAAAATAATGGAGTTATCATGCCACCCCACATTGCCTCTTCTTTTGATAGCCTCCACCACCACTTTGGAATTTCCCTCAATTTCTAGTAGTTTGATGTTCATTTCTATGGAAAATTTGATTCCCCAAAGAAGAGCCATGCCCTCAGCTTGATTGATAGTGCAGTTATTGAGGGGCCCCGCATAGACCAAGAGGCAGGTGCCATTATGGTCTCCTAAAACACCTCCCCCTCCTTGGGAAAGGTTATTACCTGACCCATCAAAGTTTAATTAGGTCCAGCCTCTAAGTGGGGCAGCCCACTTGGTATCTTTTCTAGCCATCAGCTTGGTGTCGTCAAACTTGGAGAAGCCAGTCAGAAGGTTCCATTTATCAGCCATTTTGATTTACCAGGTAGAGGGGGGTCCTGAGGGGAGTTTCCAATTAGCTATTCTAGTGTTCTCACAAAGGAGCTTGGTCCCAAGATAGAGGCAAGTCATAGGCAGGTTACTGGACTCCTTGAAAATCCTATTGTTCCTTTCCTTCCAAATAGCCCAACAGATGTGGGGAGGCAACATTCACCAAAGGTTCTGGACGAGGGGATGATTGTTGGGGGATCTCTAATTGGTGAACTGGTGGACATCAATACCTAAAACCCATGATATTCCAAGCTCCCCAATGACTTCCTACCAAATGTTAGCAGTGTAATCATAGTGTATGAATAGGTGGTTCACCATTTCCTCCTGCTTTTTGCATAGTACACACCTTCTTTCCATGGAGAAGCCCCCTTTTATAAGGTTGTCCTGAATTAGGATTTTACCATGCATAAGGGTCCACCAAAAGAAATTGATTTTCAGTGTGAGCTGAGGGATCCACACCTTCGTCGACTCCCCCAAATTATTCTCTTCCTTCAGAAGCATGTTGTAAGCAATTTTAACCAAGAAGGTACCAGCTTGGGTAGGGGCCCAGATGATGGAATCTTGGTCACCAAGTCTTAGGATTCTGACATTCCTTAAGATTTCCATAAGCTCATTAGCCAAGTATTGAATCTTTATTCCATCTCTAAGAAGATTAGATATATCCCTCTAATTCCCTTCAACAATGTAGTCAGAAGTTATGTTGCCAAGGAAAGGCCCGAGGTAGTCCATTAGTGGGTTGAATCTACTACCAAGGTTAGGGCAGTTCAAAATCCAATAGTTATTCCAGAATCTAATGGATCTCCCATTTCCAAGCTGCCAAAAAGAACCTTTAGAGAGAAAGGTTTTACATTTGCAAATGTTTACCCAAAGTTTAGAGCCATTGGGGAGGTCATTATCATGATACATCATCCTGTAGGGATGTCCTTGAAGGTACTTAGCTTCTATTATCTTGCACCAATCCACTTTCCTTTCTATGATTTTCCAAGCCACTTTCGTGGTAAGGGCTCTATTCATCAAGCCAATTTTCCTTAGGCCCAAACCACCCAGACTTTTTGGGAGATAGACAGTATCCCAATTGACTAGGGACATCCTCTTTTTTTCTTTAGAGCTAGCCCACAAGAAAGTTCTCTAATTTTTTTCTAATCTATCCACCATGTTGTTTTTGATCTTGAAGAGAGATAGAAAGTAGACCAAGATCCCCTGGAGAGTGGAAGCCACTAGTTGAAGTTTCCTGATGTTTCTTAGGATCTTCCCTTTCCAACCAGTAAGTTTCCTTTGGGTTCTTTCCAAAATGGAGTTCCAGAATTCTTGAGACACGTCTTTAACTATGAGAGGGAGACCAAGGTAGGTAGAAGGTAGCAAAGCTGACTAATAGCCCATGATTTGAAGCACTCTATTTTGTATCTCCATGGGAGAATTGAAGAAGAACATTCAGCTTTTCTAATAATTAATACACTGTCCAAAGGCCTAGGCATAACTTTCCAAAATTTGTTTCCACTATCTGGCCTCAACCACCAAGGAGTACCCAAAGAGGATGGTGTCATCCAGAAATTGTTCCAACACAACCTGATGAAGAGTGGAAGCAATTTGAACACCTTTTATTCTCCCTATGGAGGAAAGCATAGTCAGATTCCCACTGAGGACTTCAGCCACCATAATAAATAGGTAGGGTGAGAGAGGATTTCCTTGCCTGAGCCCCTTTTCAAGTTTAAAGAAACTACCATGGGTGCCATTGACTAAGATAGAGAAGCTAACAGTTTGCGTACAATCTTGGATAATGTGGATAACCTTCTTGTTAAATCCCATCCTAGCAAGGATGTTTAGCAAGAATGACCAATTAACTTTATCATAAGCTTTAGAGATGTCGAGTTTAAAGGCCATACCTAGAATATTGCTCATGTCCATGGAGTGGATGATTTCATGAGTGGATATGGCTGCATCAAGGATTTTCCTTTCTGGAACAAAGCCTTTCTGAGTAGTACTGATAATCTTATCCAGAAGGGGCTTCATTCGGTTGACCAATATCTTAGTGAGAATCTTGTAGAATGTATTGCAAAGGCTGATGGGCATGAAGTCCAGCGTAGAGGTGGGGTTGTCATGTTTAGGGACATGCACAATAGAGGTTTTATTATGCTATCTTAGGAGTCACCCCACTTTGAAAAAATATTTGGCAGCACGGTTAATATCAAGTCCCACAATATCTTAGTATTCTTGAAAGAAGGTCATGGGGAATCCATCAGGTCCCACAGCTTTGTAGGCACCCATAGAAAAAACTACAATCTTGACCTCCTCCTCGGACACCCATTTTGTCAGCTGGTCATTATCACTGTGAGCAAGGAGAAACAAAGTGTTTGAAACTTGATGTTGTCATTATCATATTGAATTTGATCTCCACTATCAAGTTTTCCAAAAGTTTTTACAATATAATTTTGGTTTTCAAAATACTCCTCCTAGTAGATGAAGTGAGTTCATCTCATCTATTTTATGTGAAAAAATAGATGATGTAGTTGTCAAATAATTTGCATAAAAGGAATATGTGAAACATGTTCTGATTTGACTCTTTTCCCTTTGAAAGATGAAGATATTGATGTGATAAAGATGATAAATTGTAAGAGTCACAAATATGTAAGGAATAAAGTTTTTTGGGGGAAAGAATCCAAAAGGTTAGAATATGTTGAAGAGGAGATAACTATTGGAGCATTTATGGGGAAATTTAAAAGTTTGATTCAATTGTACATTCAACATGCATTTTTTTTAAAGTAGCAAGGACAAAAATTCCAAACACGGAGAGATAATTTCCCACTTGGAAATATTCTACCATTGTTGATTTTTCTGAAAACTATTCTTTTGTTCATCAAAAGGACATCTAATCAGAATATTATTTTCTAGAGTAGGTTACAATTATGGTATAGGTTTTTTATCATCATGCATAGTTATATTTAGATGCTACTCAGAGAACATTTGAATCATGGGTCCTCCACTTGAAATATAAGACTATGTATTCAAACACTACAAATCCCAAAAAATATTTATGAAGATAGGATGGTTTGAAGAAAAAATGCTCTTCAACTATTCCTCTTTCAGAGGCTCCTTGAAGGCCATCTCAAGAGTGAGCTATATGGTTCTTAAGAGTGAGCTATATGGTTCTTTGATTTATCAGTATAACTCACTCTTGAGAACCATATATCCCACTTGATTTATTTAGCACCTATAGCTCACTCTTGAGAACCATATATCCCACTTGATTTATTTAGTACCTATCTTAATTTTTTTTTATCGGTAAAACATTATTTTATTAATATTTATAATAATCATTACAATTGAGATGAATCCCATAGTGTTCCACCCTTAAAAAAAACTCCCTACCCAATAGTGTCAAACATTCAACCACCTGGTAACATTCACAATGATCACATATAATTGATGGATGGATAAACTATACAAAATTACCCTTCTACCATCAAAGTAGCACATATACATTATATATAGGACATAAAAATTTAAATTCTCTCACACCCCTACTCCTATCTATAGACTATACACTCCAAACCATGGCCAAAGTCAAATAATTTTTATGGAAAAGGATAGGATGATGAGGAGAAAGATGATGAACCGCCCAACTCCCCTCCACCTCCAATGTCTGATGACTCACCAACCACATTGTAAACACCACATAAAATCTCATGGGCATGAGAAGAACCAAAAACATCATCTCTCATTGAATTTTCTCTACTAGTTCCAATTTGCAATCCACGTCTATGAGCCCAATATCTTTGAGGTGCATGTCTAAACCTTTGAACTCTCCCTCACCTAGTAGATCCACTTTTTCCTCCACTTTCTATATTTGTGCTTCCATGACCATGACCCCACCTAGCTCTATACCTCTCACATCTCTACCTCTCCATTTATTATTGAGAACTCATAAACCGTAGCTGAGATACATAAAGATTCATTTGGCTTTGAAGAATATGAGCCACAATCTTGAGCTCCTAATCATGGAAAAAATCCTTCATTAGGGACCATGCCCTTCTTGCTAGAATATCTCCTAAGCTTCAATGGAAAAGTAATAGATGCACATACAAAAAAACCTATAGAAAACCCTACCAATCTCCTTGAGCTATAACAAACCCCAACCTAGGCACTAGAAAATGAAAAATTTCATCAAGCCCCATTCTGAATTCAGGCCACATGCACCTCTCGAGAATCTTCTTGACCTCTTCTTTGGATCCAAAGTGCAAAGCTGAGATACAAACAAGTGATGCCACATATGAATTGGTCCTCCAATTGAAATATGAGACCACCCATTCAACCCCTAGAAGATCCCATACAATATTAACAAATAAAGGATGGATTGAAGAAAAAAATTTCTTCAATGTTTCCTCTATGAGAGGCCCCTTGAAGGCCATCTAGTGCTTTGTCACTCCAAAAATGAAATTTACTTCCATTTCTTCCTTTCTCTTGGCACACACTTCAACCTCAACTATTCTTGTAGACCAAAAAATAATTTTTCAAATGAAAAAATGAGAATGTATATTGGGTACCATGTATGCTACATTAAATTCACCCATAGGACAATGTGCAAAAGTAGTGCACATAAATTTTCCTTACCCCACCTTCCAAAAAATTTATTGCAAACTTGTTCTTCAACTTCCTTTAATGCATATGCCTACCAAAAACCTCCCATTATGTCATGTGAAAATTGAACACATTGATCTCACCATCCTCCACTTGTTATATTTCTACCACCTCAAATGAAAACTTGGACAATGAGTGAATGAGTGTGTTTCCCTCACAAAAAATATGTAAAATTTCAGCAACAACTCTATTTTTTCCTTACAAACATCAAGAACCTTATTTAAACACCAAGCATGTAGTTTTTCAATCACAATTGTATTTAAAAGTATCAAAGACTCACCTTCCAAATTCAAGTTCTCAACATGGAGCCTTTGTGCCAACTCAATCCACATCAAGGATGCCTGAATTTTCACTTCATTATTAGTCCCTACTCCTAGTGTCTTCTTCTCAATTGTACATTAATATTTTTATTAGAATCCCTTTCCATGAATCCCACACCCAAAGGTCCCAAATTACCATTAATAATTGCATCAAAGTTCACCTTGATCCATCCTTCTTCAAGAGCTTTCCATCGCACTTCTTCCCTACACCCCTTTTGAAGATCAACCTTGACACAAGTCAATTAATGGGTTTGTATCAACATGCTCCACGATATCTTAAGAATGTAGTTTTCTAATCTAAATGATATTTACATGGATTTTGTGTTGATATTTCTACATTAACTAATTCTATTATGCTTTATTCTATTTTGGCACACAATCGCTCTACTAATGCCTCATTGCCTTGAAATATTTTCCCGTTTCACTCATTCAAAATATCTCAAGAAATATATGATGGTCATAACATCCAAATACATGTAAAACAAGACTTATGCCTCGATCCCTACTAAGAATGTAACATTTTCTTGAAAGTGGCTAGAAAAGTGCTTGCAGATTCAATTTTCTCAGCACAAATTGCCAATGCTTAGATACAACTTTGTATAGCAATAGGAGATGATCAACATTTTCCACTTCAAATTTACACATGGGGCATACAAATAGACCATGATACCCATATCACATCATCCTTTCTCCTATCAAGACTTAGCTTCTTCATACCAACCATGTAAAGGAACCTGACTTTGGAAGGTAATACTTTTTCCAAAATAGTTTTGTGGGCTCCTTCTTAGCCATGTCTACAACCTCCACTAGTTTATATCCTACACATATTGAATACTTACCATTTTTACATTCACACCATATGATCTCATCTCTCTCTCCTGATAACAAAAATTTCCTTCTCTCTAATCTGGTGGAATTCCCCAGCATCCTCCTCATTGAGTCCTAATACACTATCATCTTACTATTTCCATTTTGTTATTCCTACCTCATGAGTCCAAATCAATAGATCTACATCTTTATCCCTCCATTCTACTTCCACTATGACTCTCAAACCTCTTTTATACTCTCCAATAATTAAAGATGGTGGGTCTTTAATGGATTCCTCCTAGAATCTATCTTTCTTCCCATCCCCAAGATTATATGTCATATGATGTGTTATTACATACCTCAAATTGATATAAAAACTCCAAATTGAAGAACTTCTAATTGGATTAGAAATAGTGACCTGATATGGTCTTTAAGCTAACTATCTTGATACTTTTTTGAGAGAATCTTGGCTCATTTTTGTTGAGGGTTTCTATACATCGTCGGGGTAAAAGCACAATAAGCTATCTCCCTTTTACAAAGGAAAAGGCTAAAAAAATCAAAGCTGCTCAACTTCAATAGTATAAAATGACATTTATGTTTGGAATTTGAAGATGATGTAAATTAATTAAATGTGATAAAATAGATGAAGTTTATGATTAATATTTTTAATAATTTTTTTAATAAGAATTGATATGTTTTTTTAATTTTTAAAGATGATTTTTTATTTTCTGAAAAATGCTAAAAATTAGGGGTCTAGCTCCCACCATAAAATTATATGTAAATAATCATTTTTTTCCCTAATTTCAAAATATGTCATCGATGACATATATAGCTAGTGCCTGAAGAAATAAAAATTGGTTTATGACATATATTTTCTCTTTTATAATAATTCAAATTCCAACTCATTGAAATCGATAGTTTTCATCTCGCAACATATTTTTCATAACAAATTTATCCCAATCAAATAAAGAAATATATATTCTTGAAGAGCACTCTCTGCTCTAGTGCACCATATTTTTTCAAATTTATTTAATGTGATTTACTATTTTTTTCTTTCTCCGAATCAACATCTCCTTGACTATTAAAATACCTACTTGCAATATTTTTTAATTACAATAAACTGTCTAATTAAAACACTATAAAATTTCTATGAGGATATTCTTGACTTTGATCTCTACAAAAAGGTTTTTTTTAATTTTATTTTTAAAAAAATATCATTAAAAAGATTAGGAGTTATTGAAATGCCGATTTTTTGAAATAATTTTATTTTTAAGGTAATTGGACCCAAAGTGGTATAAAATATGCATTTAATAGATATTTCCAATTGGAAAAGTTAAATAACTTATCTAACTTAGCTAGAATGCATCTACCTAGACAAAATGTTTGACCAAAATTAAGTTTTAGTTAAAAATACTAAAATTCAATTGTGCTAATAAGTTAGCCTAAAAGGTGACACCTCCTTGTACTTTTACCCATCCATATAAGATTTTCTCCCATCGCCTTATTCATCAAATTCCATCTTCTCAAACCTGCACCCCTTGCAACTTTTGGTTTACATATTTGTTCCCATGCCAATAAAGGAATTTTTTCTTTATCTTAACTCCCATTCCAAAAGAAACTCCTCATATTTGGCTTAATTATTTTGACAATTTTTAAAAGAATTCACATACATATGATGGAATAAACAGTGGTTAATGAAACACTCTTTTTGGGTTTGAATAGGGTGATCAGATTTTTTCCATTTGTGAAAGAGGAAGAATCCATCAAAATAATAGACTTTGTAAAGAAATCAAAGTATGTTTCCAGATACTAGCACTAGATATGATTCATAGTTTTAAGGTTACAAACCCTAGAAATGAAAGATATTGGCATTACTAGAACACAAATTTACACAATAAAAAAGCCCTCAACCAATTCAATATGGGATAATAGAAATTTACCAACAGAATCGCCTATTCATTTCAAAATACCAGGATTAGTCAATTCATATGAGATTTGAGAAAGACTAAACTAAACAGGAATATGCTTATTAATATCTTGTGAATGATGGAAAAATGAATTTCAAGAAAACATAAAAAACTAAGTCTTTTCCTAACCAAATAAAGTGTTCTTGAGCATTTTTTAACTTAAGATCTTTTGATTCCAAAATAATAAGATAAGAATTAGATGAAATAACTTGAAAGATCACAATGTCAATCTATTTCAGGTGGGATTTTTTCTACAAATGATATGGAGACATAGATTCATCCAATACCTAGATAACCACAACTAGAGAGTGAGGGTCATATGACTTATTACTAAAAGATTTTTCATGTACCTAAAAATAAGGAACCAGAACTCATAACTCATTTAACTTTTGTCAGCCATCACCTATGTTCACCACTACAAAATTGTGAGGAGGAAAGTGTTTCATCTCCTTGACATTAGGGAAACCCCTTGTAGATGTAGTGGCATCTAAAGCCTTAGGTTTTTCTAGATCTGAATCCTTGACAACTTCTAAAGATGACATCTACAATTTGAAACATCTTTGACAATCAAAACAATAGGGTTATGAGAACCCTAAGGAAAAGGGTCCCCATTCAATTTTATGACTTCAACCCATGACTTTGTGGGGATAAAGGTTTTTCCCTTGAATGCCATGTAGTCCCCAATCCTTTCTTTCCTAGCATTGAACCAATTTTTGGAATGAAATATATCCTTCATAGGTTCATGTACCATTGTGTTCAACTGCAAAGATTTGCATTCCCCCCAATAACTAGCTTTCCCATTCAGATTAATCCTTCTATTATACAAATTTTGAAACCCTCAAAAAAATTATGAAATAAGAATTAGAGTTTAGTGCTCATTTGTCCAAAAATGAGTCTAACTAGGCTATAGGGCCATGTCCACCTAGTGTAGCCTTGGAAAACCCATTGAGGGACATGTGTAGTCTAAGACCCAAATGGATCCATCAAACGAGGAGGGTTAGCCGATGTCCGCATGTAGTCTTAGACATCAACACTTCTAGAAATTTTGCATTCCCCTTATGAAAAATAATAAATGTTAATTACTATAAATTTTATAATCCATATATATTTTCTAAAACAACAATTTTGTCTTCAAGCTTCACATTTGAAATGGGTGTCCTAATATATTTTAAATTTTTAAATAAATTAATTTTAACATAACAAAAACTAGATGAACAATCAAATTTCTTTTTTGACTTGAATTACATT